>JAWWLT010000189.1:7810-22463 GCA_035040995.1 Premnoplex brunnescens
TTTTTATTAGATCAACTAAGATTATAAATTCTTCTTTAATCATTATCAGAAAAAAATATTCAATCTGGGGAACTTATCGCTTAATATAAGCAGGGGAATATTCAGGAGAATCAGTGAAAAGAACCTTTTCCCTGAGAATATGTTGGACAGTTTTGAATTTCCAAAAATGTAAGTATCATCTGGTTCCTGAAAAAATTCTTGAGGCCTTACAAATTTCTTCTTCAGCAAACAGGCAAAGTTTGGACAAAATGAAAATACTTTTGACAATGAAAAATTAGTCCCAAAGTTAAAATGCAATGTTTGAGAAGTGTGTGTTTTCAATATAACAATTCTGCTCTTAAAGCAAGTTGTGAAAAAGAGAGTTTAGAAATCATGTTTTTTTCACAGCCTTCCTGGCTTCTCTTCGTCTCTACAGCTGGCTTCCAGTTGGTTTAGTGTTTGACATCAAGCATATTTCTAAATGAATTCTGGAGAATGACTTGGGTATTGTCAGATGATGGAAGATCAGTCTTGAATGCCCTCAATGATGGGCAAAAATCCTTGAGTTTGATGCCTTTGAACATACTGATATTGGTTTGATAGAGTAACATGACATTAGCATATCAAAATGTTTCAGGTTAAATTGTTAAAGATATTAATTATATATTTTCCTGTTTCAGTATGATAATAATTGAAAATTGACTTTGGTTAAATTAGACACGTGTCCTGGGCAAAATTCACCTAAACTACTTGGTCTTTGAAAATGTGGAATTCAGTTGCTAGAAAGTCCATTTAGCAAACTCTACTGGCTTTTGTCAAAAAAAAAATAAAAATAAAAAAAGAAGGCTGAGAGCTTTCTCTGGCATGTAAAGCCCTATTTTTACATTGGGTAACTCGGTGAGTTTCCCACAAAGAGCCTGTGAATGTTCAATAGTTCTGTCCCCAGCGAGGTTCCAGCAAGGGACACAGTTTTGAAACTGATGCTCAGAGTTATGTGTACATTTTGCTGTCATTCTTGGACAGAAATAGACGGTGCTTATTTTGGGTCTTTTATGGCATATTGAGCACTCCATATATTTAAAATCAAATCCTTTGGAATCACTGCACAAATATAACAGGGCTAATGTAAAGGCACAAACTCTGGCCTTTCACATGGCAGTCGGTAAGATCAGCTGATGGGGACATTTGACCCAAACCTTTTAAAGACATTTTCCTGAACATTCTGAAGCAACCTATTTTTGCACTGATGTTGTGTACCAAAGAAGCTATTTTTGTATGTTTCGTGTTCTGGTATTTGTGATCATTTCTGCACCAAATGATGTTTCCAGTAAATGTAAAAGAAATGAATAATGTATGGTTTTTGTATGTCCTCAGGTTAACATGTTTCATCTTGGAAGTCAGTCATTGAGTATTCCCTGTCATAACCAAGAACAGTCTTCTGTGACCCTGGTTTTCCATGTACTTGGCTACATATTTACAGGCTTTTTCCCAAAGGCAGGATATCAGTTAATTAATTGCTAGTAACTTAAATAGAGTAGAATTTTTCAGATTTTCTTTATTATTTTTACATTTGGTTGATTTTTTTTTTTATACTGGTTTTTGGGATTGTTTTTAAGGGTTTCTGTTTGTTGGGAGAGTGTGTGTGTGTGTGTTTTTCTCTTTTGTTTTGTAGGGATTTGTATTTGGGGTTAGTTTGTTTTCTGATACAACTGTAAACCCTCCAGTGTAAATGCAGTGTCTTTCCAGTGTTTAGTCCTGAACCTTTACGGAGTCTTGAATATTACAGAATAAAAATAAATCACTATATTAAATAATAATCTACTTATTTAAGCACCAATTATCACTATTAAGGTGGAGATACCAACAGTTTTGTGTGAGAGTTCGGTCTGGGTGAAAAAAAAAGCGAACAATAAAGCACATCATGTCTTATTGCAGCCAAATATTTGTAAACTGAAGTTGCTGACAACGTAAGTGGTAACAGTCATCTTGCAACCAGATGGGACAGTCCTGTGTTTGTGAACTTTTGCCCTAGGAAGCAAGAGGGTAAAGAGGAGAAAGGAGAAGAAATGCTTAGTAATTATTGTTGCACAGCATTACCTTGCAATTATTCTTTCTCTCAGGCACACGAGCATAAGGAATTTACAGAAATAGGGTGATGCAGATACGGTGGGTAGGTGTAATTTTGAGAACTGCCACTGGATGTTTGTATAGTTGCTGGGTTGGTTCCTTTTTCTTAGTCACAGTACACAGAGTGACAGAGTGGTCACTAGACTATTAATGATGTCATAGATTAATTTGTGTTCTGTAAACAGAAATTTACACCCTGTACTTCCAACCGAACAGAAAAGTCATTTAAAATTTGCAATAAAGAGTCTGCACTTTTTGTCTTTTTAAAATCTACTTTGAAGTCTAATAAATTAAATTCACATGGGTTGTGGAGGAGTGCTCTAAAATTTACGTGAGAAGGTAATGGATTTAAGAACAATCACTTTGCTGTGCAGTCATGTTAAGTGCTCATCTACTTTAAAGCAAGAACTTAGTTGCAGAATATTTTAACTTTTAATGTTCCAGAATTCTTTATACACCTTGTCTGCCATTAATGCAGGATGTTGGTGTTCACTGCTAGGTTTTTCTACGTCGTGTTTCATAGCTGGCACTGTCACACTGTTTCATACCCAGTGAAATAATTAACACTCCCAAATGTGGTTAGGTAGGAAATATTTTCTGCAGAGGTTTGTACACAAAATGGTTTTGTTTATTATTTTATGTTCTCTAAAATATGTTTTCCTCCTTTGCAGTACCCTATCATGCTCGGCCTGTCTCTCAGACTCCACTGACATTATTCCTCCAACCATCACAACCTGCCCACAAGCTTTCACCACAACCACGGAGGCACATCCAGTACAAGTCAGCTGGGACCCCCCTGAAATTGGTGCTAAGGGCAGAGATATTTCTGTGTCTGAAGCCTCCTCCTTGCAGGACAGAACTGCTCAGGTTCAGGATACAGCCCAAGAAGAAGCTGGAGACACGGCCCTTCGATGTGCCGAAGCAATCACCAACAGTAAGTGCAATTATAAGATAAGGCTTACCATGTTTGACTGTGGATACTGCTGCATCTTTCATAGCTCAAACTCGGTGCCTGTGTTTGTTTCCATGCACAGTTTGATACCAGGTCCACTATAGCAAATAGCAGGAATATTTTACGTTTAAAAATAGTTTTCTGCCTAAAACTTTCAATGCTAGTGAACCAGCTCCTTCAAGGAATATCAGTGTTTTAGTTCAGGGAAACTCTTGTTTTGTAGGAAATAATTTCTATAAAAACTGTTTAACCATTTGCTTGAGTCACAGTCATTTGGGTGTTTCGGTGACCTCTATTTGTCCTCACTGCAGCCTGGTCACTGTGCCTGATGCTGTGGATAGGCCTCTGTAAGCTTCGTATTCTTGTTAATACAGCCCTGCATTTACACAGTGAGGATTTCCAGCATTTTAGATTGCAATGAGAATGAAACATGTTGAGCAATAATATGCTGATGCACTGTCTCAAACACACATTTGCTGTTGCAGCTCCTCTGTGGAGCATTTTGCTCATGTAGATACTTTCTTTTAGCACTTCATTACAAAATCTGGTCTTCAACAAAGGTAAATTTAAAGTACTGTAAGCTGTGTATCCACACTCAGACTTTGAGCCTTAGTGACTGAGGGAAGCCCAGAAAGGCCATTATGTCTGTTTTCATCAAGAGAGGGCCAAGAGGCTGGTATATTGGGTAAAGGACATTTGGAAATCTTATTACTTCCACTTAAGAGTCCATAAACTCCAGTAGCACAGAAGTTTTTAAATTAATTTAAGGGTGCTTCCATGAAGGATTGATAGCTTTTAAGTGTTATCTTAATTATCAGTCCTAATTGTGTGTCTAAGCACTCTAATAGGCAGAAACAGAACACTTTCTAGTCAGCAGAACTTTTGGGAAGGTTTTCAAGCTTATTGCTCTAAACTGAATGAGCTTTTATAAAAGGCAATGAATGTTCTGAATTAAGGTCATAACAGTCAAAAGTAGTTATTAGAAAAGTGAAAAAAAAGAAAGCTGCTTCATCTGGCTTGGACAAAGTTTGACTAAAAAGGGTCATTGACATGATGGCAGAACATGAAGGAACTTTACTAAGGATGGGAACTACTTCCAATAAAACAGCAGGAATGGTAGAACTTTCAAAAAGGCTTTTTGAGATGTTTGGAGTCTCTTATTTTGGGTATATTCAGCACTACTTAGCTGTGGGAATAATCTTAAGCTAATTTCTTTGTGAGTTTCAGGTGGAAATTGAGGTTTCTTGGGGTTTTTTATATGTACATGTGTTTTAAGCATATTTTATGAAAATGCAGTTTATTACCTGCCAAGCCTGCTCAGGTGAGGACTTCACTTTAGGAAAGAGAATAAAACCAAAAGTTAAGGTTGAAGATAGTGTCAAGATTTTCAACAGTGGTTTCTTGTAAATGCTTTTGCCTATTTGGATGTAGAAATCTGAATCCTACAAGACACTCATGCTATTTGGCTTATACATGTTGTTTAGAAGTAAATAACTTAGGTTGTCTTAGCCAGAATAATACTGCACCAGTTGTGGCTCTCTCATTTATTTTAGCAAATTAGTTTGGTTACTTCTCAGGAAGTGACTTCAGTAAGGAAGCACAGTAATTCAATTATCAAGCACTCCTAACCCTTCCAACGAAATGCATATGAACTCAATGTAAGAAAAACATTTATTTGCAGCTTCTTGTCTTCAATAACTCGCTGTTTTACATGCAGCATGATTCACCCTAGGAGGTTTATCTGTCATAAGGGAAGCAGGAGGAAGAATGAAAAAATCTACCACCAACCTAAAATATGTCATTGCATTCTAGGCAAGTAATACTATTTTCAGGAGAAATAGCTCAGTTATCTCTCTGGAGGAAATTCCTCCAGCCTCTGTTCCTTGTACCCACTGTTCCTGATCATCTTGAGACAAAAAATTAAAAAAATCTCTAGCCTGGGAACCATGTTGCCCCAAGGATGGCTCGTGCCTATTGTGAATAATTGAATTTGGATTGCTGAAATTGCAATGTGTCCTCTGAATGTTACAGTTAATACATTTTAAGAAACTGAAATAATGATAACAATTTGAGAGTGTTTTGAACATTTCACAGTCATTGCTCAAAGTTTACACACTCTTGCTGTCAGTGAGAAGGAAAAAAGCCGTATAAAAGAAAATTCACAAAATTACATGACAGGCAGATGAAGTGTCTTTCTTAGGAGAAAATCTAGCTTTGGAGAAAACTTCTGATGTCTATGGATATTCTTGTTTAAAATATTTTTTTATTGTCTTTGTTTCACACAAGTAAATTCACAAAAAATAATTATCTGTACTATGAGTAGGAAAAGGCCAGTGTAAAATTCATCTACATTTTCATTTTGGTAGAAAAGACATCTTCACTCTGCTTTGAGTGTTATGCATGGCTTCAACATACAACTGCCTGACCTGGAAGTTAGGATCAGTTTAAAGCAGAGGGACCATCTAGGGGGTTTTGTGGGTAGGAATGCTTAGCTTCTCCGATGTGCTTTACATGTGTGCCCAACTATGGGCCAGCAAGAGTTGTTAAGTGTCCGTTCTGCAGGTAACCTGAAGAAAGCTGCAAGGACAGCCTAGCACTCCTGTGCCCACAACTGCATATTGGTCATTCTGGAGAGAAATACAGAGAAATAGGAATGGGCATTTGTTGTAGGAAAGAACAAATTCATCCAAAGGGCTGTGTTGGATGAACAGTCTCAAAACAAATAAGTAAGAAAGGGAATATTTTCACTTGAAAAAGTACGATTTGAAAGACAGCTATGCCAGATATTTCTGCCAACTTCTCAGCACTTCACATACATTTGCCCTGTGTTCAGCAACCTAATAGTATGGGGATTTAGTTAGAGACTTAAAAAAGGAAACAGAAGATCATCACAGAGGCTCAGAACAACACTGAAAAGAAACAAGAATATCAGCCTGTAGCTAAAGGATAATTTAATTTATGGTCCTGGATATAAGAGCCTTGGGAAAGAGGTGAACTTGCAGATTTGTAAGCAGGTCAAAGTGAGTGTCCTGCCTGCCTCAGCTGCCAGAGGGTATCGAGTCTCTTGGACCGGTGCCTTTGTGGAGATGTTTGAGCCTAACGTAGCTGCATGAATCAGCAATCTGACACTGCTGCTTTGCAATGGGATGGGAGCTGTACCGATGTCTCGATGACTACTCTGAGTAGTTTCGTTACTGGGACAACAAGGGTAAACTTCAGCTGTTTGGAGACCTTTCCAAGAAGAGTACTGGCACAGTCCAGCTCTAAGCAAAACTGGCCTTTTGCAGCTTGTGCATCACAGACACTAACATATCTTACTGCTATTGTGATCAGATGAAGAAAAATGTTTGTAATTTAATTGGGTTGGGCTGGGGAAAAGAAAGTTTGGCGTCATAGATGGGCCACACTGTTTGAAACTGTCTGAAAGGAAAAAAAATTCTATTGCAAAAATTATCCTGGCAAATTCTTCTCTTTCCAAGAGTAGACAGATGAGTGTTTTAGATACAAAAGCATGATTTGCAAATGAAGTATAAACCTGGAATGATTTAAGGATTTGAGCATACTGGCTAAAAGGACAAAGCCCAAAACATCTCTTGGCTTTAAATCCCATCAGAAAACATGAAACAAACCAAGTTTTCTTATTTTGTCTAAAATTTGAATCCTATATTAATGATTTTTCAATACATCTAGGACTACTTTTCAAGGTAAGAAGACCCAAAATGTTGCTAAAGACATTAAGGCAATGTGCTGTTATCTCTTGGGTGGTTCAAACTGACAGAGGGCAGGTTTGGATAAGATATTAGGAAGAAATTCCCTGCTGTGAGGGTGGTGAGGCACTGGAACAGGTTGCCCAGAGAAGCTGTGGCTGCCCCATCCCTGGAAGTGTTCAAGGCCTGGTTGGATGGGGCTTGGGGGAACCTGGTCTAATGGAAGGTGTCCCTGCCCATGGCAAGGGTTGGAATGAGAAGGTCCTTTTAAGTTCCCCTCCAACCAGGCCATTCTGTGGTTCTATGTGTTGCATGCATATCATTGTATGTTAACTGTTAGCAGAGTAAGAGTACTATAGAAAGGGTTTGGTTAAAGCCTTTGATGAGGTGTGTATCTTCATTAGGTCCTGGAATTAGATACATTTAAATAATCTGTTTAACTTCAAGCCTCTGTGCTGCATGCTGCTAAAATACATGAGAAATATTATGAAGCATCCACTGGCTGTTTTTCAGCTGAAATGACACAGATACCCAGTGGAAGGGGTTAGCCAACACAGCAGATAAGCCTTGCTATCTCCAGTGTGTAAATGGGGCAGTGTGGAAACACGGCTAACACCGTTCCCGTGCTGCAGGAGGACGGTGGGTTTGGGAGGGCAGCTGGGGCTGTGCCCAGTGACATGAGCTACTGGGGCAGCATTCTTTAGGGTTCATCCAACACCACTGCTACAGGCTCCTCAGAAAGCTTAGGCAGCGTGTTTGAAGGGAGTTAAGAACAAGTCTTGGCAGAGCCTTTGAAAGATGGCTCTGGAACCTGAAGAAGACAGCTGGTAGGAAGCTGGGGTTTGCATTTAGAGCAGATCTGAGTGCTAGATAGGAGCATGTTTATAAGACAGACTTAAACTGCAAGTTGGAGATTTAAAGACTGGGATGTGCACCAGCAATTAAAGCATCGGTGATGAGGATAGCTTTAATCTATTGTTTTGAAATGGTGTCACACATTAATAAAAGGAAAATGTTAGGGAAAAATAAACCCAAGGTAGGTTTGTCTTAAAGATAAAAGACAGAGAGAAGGGAATATGGGAAAATTTAGCATTTCAGAATTTTGCTTTTTGTGTTTTGTATTTTTGGTGTGCTAAGTGTTTTGATTTTGCATTCTGTATTTTTATCACAGCCTCTTAAAAATAATGAACTTTACTCCAAGTAAAGTGATTGTATCTTAGAGGGGAGTTTAGTTACTGTAATTTTTCTGGAGTGATGAAATGGAGTTTAGTCTGTAACATTTGTTTTATTCCATTGCATTTAGAACCTGATCTTTCATGTACTAACAAACCACCTGATGGAGTCCCCAGCAGCCAATGAACCAAGAGCAGCAATTCTGTATTCTGTCCCGTATGAAGGGCACTGATTTCCACCAAAGAGTGCAGGTCTGCAATATTTCTTTTAGACTTCTTATTTGACATATTTCTCTCATTTGGATGTAGCATGATAAATAACAAAGTACCAGGAGCTTGCACAGGTAAGACAGTCTTGAAAATTCCTACGGATTTGATTCCTTAGAGCTTTTTGCTGGCTGAAAGCTTGTTGGTTAACACATTCAGCTGTTATAGAAAATCATGTTGAATGAGTGTGGCCTAAACTGAGAAAAGAATGGGTTTGTTTCTTTGTCTCCAAGTAGGCTGCCTCAGGGGTGAAGATTCTGATGTCAGACACACTGAAGTATAACTGCAGTATACTGAGTTCAGAGGAGCTCCACGGGACCAGAGCCAAAGGTATGGGGAATTGGCTGGAGCATTCATTCAGCCTTTAATGCTCTTGCAAAGGCTGGTTGCAATGTCTGTAGTTTTGTGCATTTGTAAAATACACACTCACCCCCACACAGGCTGTTAGTGACACAGTTCTTGAAGGCTTATAAAGATAAATTTCTGCGACATTTTCTTACATTCTGTCTTTCAACAAACCCAGACACCCTCACTTTTCTTTGGCTGGGAAAAATGATTAGTACAGTGCAACTTTATTGTCATGATTATTTGTTGAGTAGTGGGCCATACCAGATATGGAGTTACATGGCAACTGTACAAGAACAGTAATTTTTAGCACAAAATTAATTAAACAAGGATTCTTCAAGGACCTAATACTAGGGGATGCTGATTTGTAGATTCAAATTATGCCCTGCAGTCCTGGAGAGCTTTGTTTTGCTTCCCCATTTGCTACTGATGGGACAAATATGCTTGGAAATCTGCCAGAGCAGATATTCCAGAAAAAGTAATTTATGGTTTAACATGTTTTCTTCCAACATAAATAAAGCAATTTAAGAATAAAAAAAGCACAACCCTTTTTTATTCTGCATGAAGTGTGTTCACAATGGGCATTCTGGAATAACTAGACTGGAATAGCTATTGTGATAAACTGCCAGTGTATGAAGGAAGCCCTAGATGATGGGTGCTCTAGCATATTTACAAAAAAATTAAAAAAAAAAAAAAAGATATTAGCTTTTGAAAAGAACATCCTGGCTCTTAGAACAGAGCCAAGATAGACTCAAAGGAAGCAAGTTAACTAAATAAACTAAATATATAAACAAAAGAAGATCAGAATATGTTTGGCCCCATTCAAATTCACATAAGACGTGGAAGCCTCAAGGAGTTTTTCTCTTGCAGATGTTCCTATACAGCTTATAGAAAAAAAGAGAATAATCCAGTGTCAGACAGTGTCAGCTAAAAAGGATCCCTGAACTGGTTTACTGCCAGGATGGCTGGGTGGGCAGAGACCACCTCTGAACTGACAGGTAAAAATGGATCTTGCCAGAAGTATTTATCTTTAAGAGTTCAGGTCTTGCTCTTGGCTTTTGGAGCTCTGGCAGGACAGGTGGCCCTCTGTTGCACTGCCACTGCAAGGCTTAGTAGGTCTGAGGCGCTCAGCTTCATATCTTTGCAGACTGCAGAGGCACTTAAACCAATCTGTAGAAGAATGAACTTTGAGTCTCAAAGCAGAGCAGAATAATTGTAATGACACATAGTTGGAGGGGCTATGCTCTTGTAATCCCCTATCTTATGCCCATGCTAAGTATTTACAGATGATGAAGAGAGCTTGCAAAAATATAATGACAAGGTCAAAGCAAGCAGGGAAAAGCAAAGTCTTTTTTGCTGAATTGTACTTTCTGTCGTCACTAAAATGAGAACATGCTGCTTTCACCATCTATTTGTTACTGAGGGCATCTTGTATTCTCAGTTTTTAAACACATACTGTACACAAGGAAAAGCTTATTTGGCATTTGTCTGCATTCAAAAGAATGTACTGGATCATATTTCACGTATGTTTAGTATGTCTCTTGAGCTGCATTGTTTGAAAAATAGGGTATGAAGATGATGATGCAGTAATGTCTGCCAGGATTGTCCTTTAAATTTAATCATCTCTCTTATGCAATGAAGTGTAATCTTGGACCTGTAATTATCAAGCCAGTGAATTATCTGTACTGTTCGAAGTCACATGGGGTCCAGAAAAGGAGATTCACTGCAGTATCCTGATGATGATTGCATTAAGACAGCAGTGATAAAACCCCTCTATTCTTAGCAATAAGGAACCCATTTTTACCAGGTACCCCTCTCTTCTTTCCAGTTGTGTCCTGCAGTCAGATGTACATATAGTGATTTCATCACATCACATCTGTCAGTTCATTCTGGACCTGAAAACATAATAAAATAGACCTGGAACAGGCAATGATTTTGGCATCAGTTTTCCGAAAGCACCATTAATTTGATTTTTCATTGTGTATGTCAATGTACCTCCGAGCACATTCTCTCCCTTTGCAGTAACTCACATTCTCCAGGAGATGAAGAAAACTGTGATTCTGTAAGTGTACCTTGCTAAACACACAGCCCGTCCATCAGAATGTACATCTATCATGCCCCTAATTAGTGGGTACACCCCTAACATCTGTTTTAAAACCTGATGGTTTTCCTGCCTGTAGGTGATAATTCACTTTCAGAGGCTGCTGCAAATAAATTCTTTGAAAGAAATGAATACAGCAGGAAACATATAGGAAAGTTAGAATGAACACAGAGCCTGCAAGGTCAGTTGGTCAAATGCAGAGTTAGTTGAAATCTCTGGTCTCACAGTGGTTGTTAAGGAGCCTGTGAATGGAGCCTGTCAAAAAGGTGTTCTGTGGGAAGACTGCGAGGTGCTGCTGATTTGTGACTGTGGTGACAGTGCTAATCCAAGGATTAGGTGGAAGCAAGCAGGGACAACAGGAATTTTTTATTTTGTTTTTTTAATGATGCACACCTACGTATATTCAACCCAAACCCATGTTAGTTCTCTACAATTTAGTTAAATCACTGTAGTTAAGGGCAGATGATATTATGTTGTGCATAAAAGGGAAATCAGGGACGGAAAAGGAAAAAGAGAAGTACTTGTGAAGTTGTTGCCCTATCCTTTCTCCTAAGCATACAGGCTGTGCCCACTGATGCTACTGGAAAACACTTCAGGCTCCCTTTTAACTTTTCCCCTCAGCAGCATGTCTGTGTCTGGAAAATCAGTGGAGAGTGTCTGTAAATAGAGGTATATGCAATTTTTCTTTATTCTGAAGTGCAATTCTTTTGCAATGACAGAAGAGAAACTGTTTTTGGAGTTAAATCAGTGACAGTCCATATCTGTACAAGTATCTTTCTGGTTTGTTTTTCTTTTTGGTGTTTCTCTTGTGGGTTTTTTTGGTTGTTTATTTTTTTTTTTTTCATAATACCACTCCGTAGGCTTTGCAGGTTAACATTGTATTTGGTGATAATCACAGAATATTTGGGGTTTCAAGGGACCCACAAGTATCATCAAACCCATTTCTTAAGTAAATGCCCTGTACAGGGATTGAACCCCTGATGTTGGTGTTATTTGCTCACAGTATGTACATACTGTCTGTGTGTATGCTCAGTAATTACATGTTTCACTTATTTTCTGCTTCTGCTGGATTAGAAATATGATGAATTCTTAGATTTGTCTGGCTTTCTACTTGCATTGTCTGGCTTTCTACTTGCAGCCGTCACTGCATGTAGAAACTGATGGGGATTGCTGCTCCCTTCAGTTGTTTCAACAGCATTAAAAAGACATAAACAAGGAGTGATTGAGGAGAAGGCCAGAGATTCCACAGCACAGCGAGGAGAGTACAGCCAGAAAACCAGCTCAGTGCATTCTTCTTTGCTGGAAGGAGCAATGCCAGTTATTCCCCTGTGCCAGAAGAGCTTTGCTGAGGAAATGGCTGTGAGTTAGAGTCTCTGAGGCTTCAACTCCTTCATATGTACCTCAGCTGAGAGCAGAATGCTATTTACTGCCCTGCTGTGCTCCTCCTGTGCTCCTGGCACAGCTGGCAGGGCTGGGAAAAGATGTTAGGCTGGAGCAGTGTTACCTCCAGTTTCCAAGACCTTTAGAGATAGCTGGTGGAAAGAAAAGTATCTTGCAGGAATGTGGGTAACTGCTGGGTGCTGATCTTTGGTGAATACTAAGGAAAGAGAGGAAGATTTTGCTTGAAACATTAAAATTCATGACAGTGCTAGTGAAGTACTGAGGTCTGAAGTGATGGGAAAGACAAGGTTTAAAACTCAAAGGATTTTTGCTAAAATGTACACCTTTTTGGGTATTTTACCACTTTAAGTTGCTTATATTTCTAAAAATCCCCCACATTACATGGCTTAAAAGAAAAAAGAACTTTTCCCATTATATAATGAAAGAACCTA
The DNA here is from genome assembly GCA_035040995.1 of Premnoplex brunnescens. Lineage (NCBI taxonomy): Eukaryota > Metazoa > Chordata > Aves > Passeriformes > Furnariidae > Premnoplex > Premnoplex brunnescens. The sequence goes on from JAWWLT010000189.1 coordinate 20,293, forward strand.
AGTGTTAGTTGTGCCATTGTCTGCAACAGAGTTCTGGTGCTAGCATGTTTCCATTTTTGCTTTCAATACTTTTCTTATTTTGATGAAAGCTTCTTGATTCAATGATTGTCTGTAAGAATTTTTTTACATTTTAATTGCAGGTCTTTTTAATTAGCTTTTCAATTACAGCTAGAGCAGACTATTTACAGCACTCCTGACTGTTATAAACAAGTACATGTGGGGAAATATGAGGTGTTTAGCTTTAAATGAAAATAAAAAAAAATAGCTACTATTTTTTTCCGCAGATAGAAAGGGGAACATTTTCTATGCCTTGTGGCAAATACACACCTGGACTGGGCAGGACTGTTTGGCTCACAGTGCACACCTTGAAATACTTGAAATTGAACTAGATTTACCACAGGTATGTGCTATGAAGATTTTGAATTTTGAGGGAATTGATATTTTAACTTTCTAAATTCTTCTAATAAGTCCATTGCCTCATCTGGATAAAGAGTCTCACGGTTATATCAAATAGAGATGCTTTATGTAAGAGAGATGTGAATGTGCAGAATAAGGCAGTATCACTGTACTGTGTTATAACCCACTGAATAGTAGTACAGCATTGTGTTGATTTTTCAAGTCATCTCAGACTGAGATCTCTTGCTGTGAACTTGGTTCTTTTTGTAGTTTCTGAAGTATCCCTGGTGGCTAAATGCCCCCTGAGCATTGAAAGAAACCCTCGAGTAAGGAAACTACTGTCATCATCTGTCCAAAATGGGGCAGGAGGAGCCAGTGCTTGAAGGCAGCTCCTGGAGTCCATCAGGAGTCACAAGGTAGGAGCTCCTTGTGAGCAGCAGAAACAAATTTTGCTATGGACACTGTTCTGTGGACTATGTAGCTGTAGATCCTTCTGGGAAGCTCAGCCAAATGTGCTTTTGAGCTCTCTGTTAAATGCACGTATTGGGCTCATATTCAAGGTTAGCTAAGGAAAATGTGATTAAGTACTTGTGTTTCTAGCTTTTCTCTGAGGTGTAAGGTCTCACATCCAGGGAACTGAAGGGACAGCAGAGTCATGCTAATTTGTCTGAGTCTGTAAATTTGTGGTATGAAAGGTAACAATACTTTGATTTTAAATCTTTCTATAGCACCTTAAGAAAGAAACCCCAAGCCAAAAAAATGACAAAAAAAAAAAAAGCCAAACAAAACAGGCAGTTTATTCTACCTTTTTTCTCCTTTAATTCCATCATATCCAGGAAAGTTTTTATTAACATCTTTATTGTGTTTAAAATAATGAAACCCTTTGATAGCTATTTCTGTTCAGTGCTTTTTGTAGCATCTAAATATTGTTGTTCCCTACTAATTCAGTATTTTGTTTTCTTAAATATTTACATGCAAAGCTATTGCACCTACAATGGACTGTCACAATATGGAGCAGCCATCTGTGCCTCCCCTTCTTCAGGGAGAATAGACCTGCTCACCATGGACTTCACTGCCCTGTGTCAAGGGTTTGACAGCAATCCCTGTCCAGTGCATGGAGGAGTTCCAGAAGGACTTTCCTTGCTACAGGCACACATTAGTCACGTTTCATTTGCAAATACCAAGGTAAGGAATTAAGGAAGTATATACTTCTATTCAAGGCTATTTTCTCCTTTGGTAATTTGTGCAGGCTTGAAGTGTATGTATTTGCTGTAGAACTTCAGGATTCATTCCTAAGCTCTGCCTCAACCAGCAGCTTCAAATCATTTCCCTACAGAAAAGAATATGCTCTGTAGATCAGAGGGAAGGGAATGTTGTTACCTCACACCAAGAAGCAGGAGGCTTCTATTCCTGCTCAGCTCTAGCTCCTTGACAGTGAAAACCTTGGTTTAACCAGACAGCAGCAGAGACCCCTGCAGCCGTGTTCACCCTTCATTTGATACTGATTGCAAAATCTGAACTTCCAGGAACGCTTGTTCATCCTAAATCAGGAATTAACAACAATGTCTAAGCACTTTTTCAGAAAACAAGCTTTGATTTCTCTGTATTTGTGTCCTGTTACATTTGCCTAGAACAATGTAAGCTTTATGTGAGTTAGTTTTTAGGAGTTGTAGTTGCAAATATCCTTATATTTTAGGGTGCACATTTTTATTTTGGGTGTACTGATAAAACTGAGTTTAATTTAAAAAGCAGTCCTGTATGTCATTTGTCTCAAA
>JAWWLT010000190.1:0-24639 GCA_035040995.1 Premnoplex brunnescens
GAGAAGAGAAGAGAAGAGAAGAGAAGAGAAGAGAAGAGAAGAGAAGAGAAGAGAAGAGAAGAGAAGAGAAGAGAAGATTAGTGTTTTGCGTCCCAGCTCGAGGAAGGGCAGCCTGCAGATGAAGGTGTTTCTCCAGTGAATCTATTTTAAACAATTTTCCTATTAAACCCACCCTAGAGCCCCCCCGCCCTCCTCCCCAGCCGGGACCTCCCAGATTGCTCTGGCCCAGGTTTTGGGGTTGCTCTGGCCCAGGTTTTCTGGGTTTCAAGTTCAACGGCAAAGGGAGGGGGCGGGATCCTTCACCTGGCCCGGCGCCCCCCGGCAGCGGCTCCTTCCCGGCGTTTTACGAGGATGTCGGGCCTTTCTCGCCCTTTGCTGAGGCCGCCGTGTAAAGGTTTTACAGCTCTCCCCGAGACTCTCCTCCTCCCCTTCCCATCTGCATTTTCCGCTTCGGATTCGGGGCTGGAGCTGAGGACAGGCATTGGGGGCGGGGGTGTCGTGTCTCCCAGTTTCAGCCCAGTTTCCCACTGGGTGAGCATCCTGACTGGGCTCGAGGTGTCTGGGGGAGTTTCCAGCCCTTCCTGGGGGGACTTGGGGACATCGGGGAAAGATCTCTGGAAGGGAGTGAAATGAAAAGGGTGGGGAAAAGTCTCACTAGCAGGTTTTAGTGTCATGGAATGGAGGGTCGGGAGGAGCGTCCCTTTCCAAACCCGTAAACCCGACGGGATTTATTTTATTTCGCTGCATTATTTGCCCTTCTTCGGGAAACACCCGAGGCTTCTCCTCCTGCCGGGTAACGCCGCTTCAGCTTTGCGGCCTCTACAAACACAGCGAAGTCGGGGCGAGAAGGTTCCCTAGGGGTGACAGAGGAGGGGAATAAGCGCTCGCAGCGCCCACACAGCCCCTTTTCCTCCCTTTTTTGAGGGATGCTCTGGCGGAGCGGAGCTGCCGTCGGGAATCGCGGACCCTCCGACGGCTCCCCCCGCCCGGGGAGGGGGTTATGACGTAATGACCCTCCTCCTCCTGCTGACGTCATGGCCCCCAAACCGCTCAGCCATTGGCTGTTCTCCTCCCGGAGCTTCTGACGTCACGCGGGAAAGGCTTCCCCCCGAGGTAAAGCGCAGGGAGAAAATATCTGGGGGTAAAAGGAGGGAAAAAGGGGAAAAAACCAAGGGGCAGCGCCTGGCTCTGCTCAGATCCCCGTGGGGAATCTGCTGGAAGGCAGAGCCGACTAAAACATTCAATAAATCCTTTATTAAACAAGAGCATTATTTAAAATTATCACTATTTAGGGCAAAAGGCGGTTTAAAGCTTCGAATTGCTAAAAGAGTGAAAAGGCAGTAAAAAGAGGCATTTTTTTGGTCGGAGTAACGGTGGAATTTAGTGGCCCTTTTGAGAGGTTTTTTGGGGGAGTTTCAGGCAGGTTTAAACGCGAGGGGACTCTGGGAATCAACAAGCCGCTGCCTTGAAACAGCGAGATATTAAACAAAGAAATTGTGTACGTAGAGTTGGCGCTGGCCCGAGCTGTAAAGAACCTGAAAAGAGCGGAGAAAAACGCATGTTCGGGTATATTTCATTTCACCCTATTTATTCTGATGAAAAGGATGGCGACGCTTCTTAATATTAACCAGGATCCTTTAGTATTACACGGGGATTATCTCAGCACATGCTACGAAACGTATGACTCTAATTCTGGATTAATAGAAGGAAAATGTGTGTACAAATACACGGATATCAGCACAAACGAAAGCGCGTTTGGAATTATAGGGATTGCGTTTACCTGTATCAAAATATAGCCATGAACATAGATATTTGCATGTGTATGTACGTATGCAACACGTGTATATACATTTTTATCTGAGTACATATTCATATCCACACAGCCAGGACTATATTGCATGTATACGTGCAGACACGGAGTCGAGTATATAGAAACTCACCAACACAAATATCGTATATGAGAAAAGGTAAAATAATGCTAAATATCTGCATGTGCATATGTATATTTTATATATAACCGCGCAGAAAAAAAAAAGTAGTAGGTGCCTTTATAAATGTGTGCCTACATATATGTCATACTCATATCCTGTACATTCACGTTTATGCAGATAATTCAGGTGTGTTTCACCACAATACACCCGGATTTATTTCTTCTCCCTTAGACGCGCATTTTGATGCTTCTGACTGAATTAAGGAGTTTGGTTTTGTTTTTTTCTTACTGCTCTAAGTACAGCTTTTCTTTTCTAAAGACCGAATTCTTCGTGTCCCCCTCTCCCTCCCTCCACTCCCGAACAACCCCGCTCCCGCCGCACGCAGGCGAGCCGGGACTGGCGTGTTGGGGTTAATTAATGCAATTAGGCCAGTTTTTTCTTTACGTTTTCACGTCTTCGAAGCGCTCTGAGGGTGCCGTTCAAACCGAAGCGGTGGGAGCACGACGTGGTAAGGCAAGGGCAAACTGTACAGGGTCCTCTGCGTGCAAAGCGGGCAGGGATGGGGTTTCTCCCCTCCTTCTAGGTTGGGTTTCACCGCACCCTGCGCTGCCCTGGCAGCGGGGCCGGCTCTGCCCGCCCCGGGCGCCTCTCGCTCCCATCGCTGAAGGTGCCGGAGCCCCCCGGGCTTGTGGGGGGAGAGACGGGGACCCCTTGGGGGCTTTGCGGTGGCCGTGTCCTCACGGGGTGCTGCTGGTGCTGCTTTTGATTTTGGCGACGACTTTTTTCTCTTTCACCCGCCTGTTCTGGAACCAGATGGTGATTTGTCGCTCCGTGAGGTTGGTGGCGGCGGAGATTTTCCTCCTCTTGTCGCGGGTGATGAACTTGCTGCTGGCGTACTCCTTCTCCAGCTCCTTCAGCTGCCCCTTGCTGTACGGGACCCTCTTCTTGCGGCCCCGGCGGAAGGAGCAGCCGTCGGGGGGCAATTGCCCGGCGGAGTCTGGGCGTGGGGAGAGACGGGGCTCAGTGGGGCCGGAGGGGTCCCCACGCACCCTCCACCCACCCTGCACCCACCTCCCGTCACCTTTCCCTGCAAACAGCACCCTCTCTCCCTGCCACCCCATTCCTTCCCTCCAGCCTCGTGACAACGAAGATATTTAAAAATATTTAAGTTCATTAATTTCTATATTCTCTCTATTGAAACTTACAGGTTTTTTTTCTTCTCTGAATTTTTAAGGGTTTTTTTTTTGTGGTGAAATCCAGGTATTGGCAAAATACCGATACGAGCGAGAGTCGCACGGTCTCTCCACAGTTTCAGAGTAGCCGAGCAGGGCCGGGGCCAAGTTTAATCGCACCAGCGTGGCGTGGGTGGTGGGAAGAGCCCCTTCCTTCACTGCCCTGCACTACGGGGCCAGGGACACCCCCTGTTCCCTTTAAAGAGCCCCGAATCCGAGCGCTGCTTGCGGGCTACGGCTGAGCCGCGGCTGCCGGGGTCGTGTGTGAACCAGGAGAGTGTCACCATCGGCACGCGGATCGTATCATCAGCTGTACCCCGATAACATCACCATCTGAACCCCGATAGTATCACCACCTGAACCCCGATTATATCGTCTCCCTCCCTGCTTGGAAGGCGATGAGCTGCAAAGGGCAGCCACAACCTAAATTACTATTTTGTGAAACCAAATTTGATCCAACTCAAGAGAAAGCGCTCCTGGACGGCAAGAACAAATCCACAGCAGATTATTTTAACCCTTGCTGCTCATTTCCCGCCCCTCTCAGCCCCCTCTTTCCTCTCCCAGCCCCAGAACAGGGACTTTACCTGCAAAGGCGGATTTCAGGAGGTACCCGGCCTGCCCCTGCTCCTTGGGGCAGCACATCTGGCTGCTCCAGCCGCCGCCCAGAGCCCACGGCTGATGGTAACTATCCACGGGCAGCAGAGTCTCATGCCGGGCCTCCCCGGGGCCGCCCAGCCCCGGTACCACCGACACGTCCAGGTACCCGGCCACGGGCTGATAGGGCGCTCCGTAGCCGGGGTAGAAGGCGAACTCTGCGGGGCGGCTCTGGAAGTCCTCGCTGCCCGCGGGGGGCTCCAGGTATTTCTCGGCGGGGAAGGGACCCTGCGCCGGGCCGGCTTTGAGGGCGCTGCGGGCGACGCGGCACGAGTAGTACCCGCTGCCGAAGTATCCGTAGGGCAGCGGGGCGGAGGCGGCGGGACCCGGCGGGGCGGGCGGAGGAGCGGCGGGGCACGGCTTGGGGGGCTCGGGCGGCCCCTCGGAGGGGTAACCGGGGTTCATCCCGGGGGGAGGCGAAGGGCCGCCGAGGGCAGGGGGGGGAGGCGGCAGCAGCCCCCTGCCCTGGCCGCCTGCGAAGCCGCCGGCTGCCAGGAGCCCCTCGAGGCCCGGGGGGCCGCGGGGCTCCGGGGGCTGCATGGGGGGCGGCTCGGGGGCCGGGGCATGGGGAGAGCCTGCTCGGCAGCACCCGGGCACTGCCCGAGGGGGGTCCCCGGATCTTTTTAAAAGGCTGCGAGCTGCCCAGAGCTGCCTTTCCCCGCCGGGCTGCCCTGACGCAACGGGCGGAGACTGCCTCATTGGCTGCTGCTCGTTGAGAGGGGGGGGAAAGGACGGAGAGGAGGGAGGAAAAAACCCAACCCCGCAAGAAAAAAAATAAAAAATAAATCTCCAGCTTCAATAAACCCCGGCTGCAGAAATTGCGAAAATACTTTTATTGCAAGAGGAGGAGGAGGAGGGGACCCCCCCGCACGTGACAGGCGGGTACAAGGGAGGTGCCTCCTGAGCTTCATCTTGATAAAAAAAGGGAAAAAGAAGGGGAGCAGAGGTGGAGAAATGGGGGGAACGAGGGGAGGAAGGGCAAAGAGAGGGAGAATCATGGTGGAAAAATCCGGGCTAAGATTAAAACCACCTTTTGTGTGTGTATGCGTGTGTGGTTTATTCCCACGCAGGTCCAGGGCCTTCTGCCGTCACAAGAAACCCAGCAGAGCCCGAGCAGAGCCAGGGAACCATCTCGGCCTCAGTGGGGTGATGGTGGGGCAGTGATGGATCCCCAGGGATGGGCCTTCCCTCGGCTCCAGCCTCATTCTTCCTTTGCTCGGGGGGTTTTAAACCATAAACATCGTAGCACAGCTCTTCTTTCAGCTCCAAAAAGCCCAGTCCTGTATCCTTGGGGAGAGGGCCGTGCCTTCATGGCCCTAAAAGCAAGGAGGGAGGAAAAAGAGGATCTTTGGTACCCTGAAAAAATTAAAACAAACTGGTGGGGAGCAAACTATTTGCACACAGTTATTGCCACACACGGTGCTGGTGTGATCGTGGGCCCTGTCAGCAGGTCAGTGTGGATCCCGCCTAGGAAGCATCCCAAAGGGAAGGGGGTTGGAAAAGGGAGATGGGAAAATAATAAAGAAAGTCCCTTTGGGTTCCAGGAGCACTGGACAGGTGGAAACACATCCAGAGGAGGGGAAAGATGGATGTGGAGATGAGGGATTACATCGGACTGGAAAAGTTTGGGGTAAATACATAAATCATTTCATAGTGTGTACTATTAAATGATTCAGGTACAGAGATTTTTAATCATCTGTACACATGGTACAAGCACACAGAGACATGTCCCTCCTCCTTTTTCTCCTGAAGGTCTTGTGTGAAAAAAAGCTTTACCGAAATTCCCCCAAAGGCAGCTTGAACTCATGCATTGTTCCCTTCGTGCAAAGAACTCAAGAGATTTCTGCCTTGCGACTTTCAAATCATAATAAAATTCTCCTTCTGCCACGTCTTTGGGCCACCAAAGCAACCACCCAGAGGAGCCACGACAGAGTTTGACACGCAGGGACAGAAATCCCGATAGAAATAGGGCTTAGAAGTGATAATGGCAAAGAGCTCGCCCAGGCGAGAAATAAACCACGTCAAGAAGCTTCGCCTTCACTCCGTGACCCCTAAAAAATCCCGGATTCTCACGGCAATCCGTGACTTTCTTTTTCTGGTGAAAAAAAAAAAGAAATGAAATCGAGTTTAAAAATCCCGATGCTTTTAGCCTTCACCTTCCCCATTTCAAAGCTTCTTTCTTCCCTTTCCGTAGTTTAACGACCGCACTCCTTCTTTGATGCCCTTTTTATTCCCCCCTTCTCCTGCCCTCTCCCCATTTGCTTCCAAACAGCCCCATAAGTGGGGCGCTGGGGCCCGGCCGGGTGTTTGCAGACGTGTCTCACCCTCTTCCCTCCACGGAAAGGTCGGGCTTAATCCGGAAGGTCAAGGCCAAGTTGAAAGTTAAAAGCCTGTTGACTTCGGGGCTTCGCTGTGGCCGCGGCCGTCGGGGCAGCTCCGGCCGCGGGGAGAGCTCGGACCCCGCGGGGCTTTTTGGGGGCGCCCCCGGTTGAGGATGGAGAAGGAGCCGCGGACAGAGCGACTCGCTGGAGGTTCTGCTGGTAGTTTGTGCCGCTTTCTTTTCTTTCCTTTTCTTTATGTATTTTCCGTGCAGGAGGGAAGGAAAGGAGGAGCGGGATCCACCGACGGGCGCAGAGACGTCCCGAAAAACGAGGGTGAGGACCGGCCGATTTCTGGAAATGGCATTTTATTCCCTTTGCCGAGGAGTCCCCGGGGCGGCTGGTGGAGAGTGGGGCTTTGTGCCGGCCCTTCGGATGCTGTCCCGGGGAGGAAGGAATTCACCTTCTTCACCCCTAAAAATGCACTCCGGGTAATTTATTTAGAGATAATCCCGTTTTCTTCCCAAACTGAAGCCTCCTCTTTTTAAGACCGAGCTTCCCTTCAGCTCATCTCCTGTATAACATGGGTGGAAAATTTCCAGCAGACTTCGCCTTGGGAATAGTTTAAAATGCGACTTCCAAAGTGATATTTAGATTTTCCTTTAACGATTTTACACAGAAAATTTCGGTGTAATATTTAAGGTCACAATAAAGCGAGAGAAATGGGATTATTTTGAAATAAAACCCCCTGAATTCTTTTACCAGTTCCTCTTTCAATGACCGAGATTAAAATTACCAAATGCTCTTATCAGTTTGCAAGTATTCTTTTATTATATTCTTCATAGGATCCGTTCAATATTTACACCATCTGGGATCTCAAAAGCTGTAGAGTAACTTTTTAATAGTCTGTGATTTTTTTAATTTTTTTTTTAAAGCCATTGAATTCGAACCATCGTCACAAAACACAAGAGAAAAAAAAAACCTCAAAACCAACCCAAACCCTAAAGTAGTTTGAAGGGGGAAAAGAAATTGGAACTACTTAAAGACTTAACGTTTGGAAATAATCAATTGTTGGAAAATTGAATTCTGGGTCTGGAAGGGAGCCCAGCTTTTTGGTTTCTGATTCTGGCAATATTTCGGGGGAAAAAAATCAAATAAAGGCAAAGATTTTGATCTTTTATTTCTTTTTTTTTCTCTCCCTTCACTGCCAGCCCCTCCTTTCCCACCCCACAGGCATCCCCGGAAGGCTGGGGGATGTAGGTGCGAATATTTCTCTCCCTGATGCCTGGAGGAGCAGAATCTGTACTTTATAGCTCATTTCTCGTGGATCCTTTGAACAAATCAGCTGGCATGGGAACAGAGAGCCTGGCCTGACTTCTCTTTGCTCTTTTTATCCCCTCTCTGCTGAAGCCCTGGCGCCACAATCACTTCTACACACATCTGACCCTCCCTTCCCCCCTTTTTGGGGTGAAATGTGGGGCGATTTCAAACTCGGGGTGTTTTGTTTAACTGGTTCTCACCATCCCTGCACCTTCCTGGTTTTCTTTCCACTCCCCAGGCTTGCCTGAAGGTTCCTTTCTTGCCTTTTACTTTCTCTTTGAGAAATAAGAGGACCTGAGCTCCCACTGCTGTGTTGTCCCTGGACTGTCCAACCTGAAACCTCCAGTTCGAGTTTCTCCTTCCTCTTTACACAAAGGGAAAATGAGGTACCTTGGTGGGTCCTCAAAGGCCACAGCTGCTGGTGCCCTCTGCTCCCAGCTCCAAAAACCTTGGAAAACAAATCCTCCATGAGCCCCCTTCCCACCTCCTGCATCCTCCCCTCCAGCCCCAACTTCCCCCAACCCAGCGAGCCTGAAACCCCAAATGGGGACCAACCCTGACCCCACTCCTGCCTCAGGGAGGGAGAAAAGTGTGGTGGGAGTCAGCAATGATTTTACCCACAGAGCAGAAGCCTGAAGGGGATGTGGCCTGGGTGCAGTTTATGAAGCAAATGCTCATGCCTGGGAGCAGAGAGACAAAATTTAAATTTATTATACAATATATCTGTGTTTTATCTCTCTCTCTGCTCCAAACAGAGACATTTGTGCATCCTCCACCTGGAAACAGCTGGGTGTCCCTGCTTGCCTCGGTCTGGGTACAATCCAGCTTTCAAACCCTCTTTCTAAAGAAAATGGTAAAAATGTGAGTGTGTGCTCATCCCTTCACGTGCATGGTGAGCTGGGGCTGTGCCTCCATCCATCCCTTTGGGAGCAGCCCTTTCTCCTGAGCACATTTCCCCACCGGCGCCGAGCCCGGCAGCGCTCGCCCATCCCTGCACGCACTATGGAATGGCTCTGTGTTCCCCAAGTTCCTGCTCAGCTCAAGCAATTTATTTCAGCTGTTGTGGGAGAAAAGGGGAGTTGCTTTGGGCTTGGCTTTTAAGCCCTTCTTCTGATGTTTAATTCCTTAGGAGCCGTCGGGATCCTCTGTGATTCCCTGCTGTTCCCTCCGCTCCAGCAGCCTGGGGCTGGGCTTGGGTCATGCACGAGAGGGCACAGCACGGAGGGGCTGGAGGTGAGCCACGATTTGGGTGGAATCAGGAGGATTTTGAGGTCTGTTATCAAAAATGTTCTGTGCAGGAGGTGAATCTGGTGGTATCCAGCCAGGGCAGGAGCAGCTGTCACATACCAGGCATGGCACGGCTGGATATTCAGGGTATGGGGCATTCTGGAGGTGGGAACCAGAGGAATTCTCTTCCCTGGTGGTATAAACTCAGAGGAAAGGCTACAAGCTGGACTGTGCCTCTGCTCCAGCATGGCTCTGCTGCTCTGGATTGCTTATTGCTCTCTTTGCTGGTCTCTCTGCTAGATCAGAGATTTCTCCCGAGGGCAGAAAATCCAACTTGAGGGCCTTGATTTCTGGACTGAGCCACAGATACCACAATCCCACTGAGGGCCAGGCCCTAAGTCACTGCCTGGTACAATTCTACACTCAGAGAACTCTCTCTGAGCTCAGTAGGATGGATCATAAATCATGGCAAGATGAGCAAAGGCTGCTCCTAGTCCCAGGCTGGGCACAGAGGTGCTCAGGCCAGCAGGACAGTGACTGATGTGTCCAGGGCTGCTGAGCAATGGGAATTATGCTTCCTTCTATTCATGGCAAAATATCCCCAGGCCTTTGGGACTAAGTTCTTCAGAGCAGATAAAATACTGAGGTCTGAACATCCTCAGTGCAGCCACACTGTGAAAAAGCCCCATGGAGGTGTCTGAGGTGTAGCATTTCTGCGGTTCCAGCTGAACGTTGTGTGTTTCTCACACAGGGAGAGGTCTGTGAATATCCAAAAAGAGGGGTCAAATGCTTCCTTCAGGCTTGTTCTGCCTTCCAGAGCCTCTTGGTGGATCCATAACGCCTAAAAGGAGTTCCCTACAGGCACAGGGCTGGGCTGGCCCAGGCAGGGCAGAGACCACGGCAAGTGTGCTGGGAGAATTCATAATTCACAGACTGCCAGGACTTTACTACAAACGTTGGGAGAAAATCCAGGCACTGCCCTCACCCCTGTCCCTGCCACTGCTGTGCCAGGCCAGGTCTGGGGAGGTCTCTCCAGCCTTCCCTGCCCACTGCACTGGGGCTTGGGGTGATTCCCAGCTAGGGCACATGGATGCAGCATGGAAAGGCACTGAGCATCACATCTGGACCATCCCAAAGCTCTGGTGTGCCCTGAGCTGTAGCATAGCTGGGGACAGGGAGAGGCATCCCCATCCTGGTGGGTTTTGGTGCACTTTTACATATTTCTAATCACTCCCTAATTCAAAGGTTGAGGGCAGAGTCTCCTCCCTGTTCCCCCTCAGTCCTTGAACCCAGTTTGAAATCCTGGAGTGAGGTGCGAAGAGCAATAGGGAAGGACTGGGAACACAACACAAAATGTGAGTCACCAGAAACTGGAAATGCTCTGGGGCCAAACTGGGTCTGCAGAGCTGCTCTTCCCTGGTGCTACCTTGGTTTCCTTTCCTTCTCCTTCACCACCCACCCCACCACGGAGCTCTAAAGCCCCACCACAAACCGGATGGAGAGGGCAAAGATGCCCCCCAGAACAGCCTCTGTGTCCCACCACTGCCTGCCGTGGGCACCCTGTGCCTTACTCACGGCTCTCCACAGAGCCCATGGGTGGGTCTGGCAGTGCCAGGAATCCCTTTGGGTGCCCCCGGGGGTGCCCATCGCCCCGACGTGGCCCTGAGCGCCGGACCCACCCGGCTCTGCCCTCGGGGCACCTCCCGAGAGGGGAGCGGGAAGGGGATGGGTTTCAAAGTTCGCCTATTCCCACCCCTTGGTCCCCTTCCTTATTGCAGGGGCGGCGGCCGGAGCCGCCTGGAGCGGCGGGGCAGAGGAGGGTGAGGAGGAAGGACGGGAGGGGAGGGAAGGAGGCAGAGGGAAGGAGGCACAGCCGCCTCCCGGTACCCTCCCCGGGCTACAACCGGGGCTGGGGGGCTCCGGGCACCTCCACAGCTTTCTAGCCTTAAATGGGAACGGAAATCCAAAGCCAGGTATCCCCTGGCATTTGCCAGGCTGATTTGGCAGCCACACGTTCCCGGCTGTTTGGACCATCCAGCTGATGCCGAATTAATTTGGTTCGGGGAATAAATGCGTTGCTGTGAATCATTTTAAACCCCCAAAGGTTACTTGCCAGAAGGGCGGAAAAATAGTGCCAAGTATGAGTGGATGAGTGAGTGAAGTGTTTGTTTACAAGGAGTGCCAGACTACATCAAATCCCACGCGTGGATACAATGGCGGGATTGTTGCTTTACGAGAAGGACAGGGTGCTTTGTATTCTGCTTTGCAGAAGCGGAATTCCATCCTTTTCCAAAGGGCCAAACCCACACGGAGAGCACATTACCCGAACCCGACGTTTGCAGTGGCTTCTCCTCCCCTCGCTGCCCCCCCAGGAGGAGGATTTGGGCTCCTCTCCCAGCGCCGTCGCTTTTGGGGCTGAGCGGGGTTTTCTCGGGCCGTTTGCACCGAGAGAAGGTTCAAAATCGCGCAGGTTTCACGCCAGGAGAGGCTGGACCAGGAGCTCGGGATGGCCGAAGGAGGAATCGTGGTCGGCACAGAAAGAGCTGCTGTAGGGCTGAAGGAACCACCTCTAAAGAGTTGAGGCAGCAAAAGGAAAATGTAGTTGCCACTGCCTGCGGGTCAGATAAATAAATCCAGCCAGGGGATCAGAGTCGGCAGAGGTAGAGGAATTCCCATTTCCATCGCCTCCGAACGGGATAAAGGGTTTAATATTCCCTGCTCTCACCGTCCTCATGTTCAGTAAGGACCGTGGCTGGGCAGCAAGGACGTGGCAGGGCTGAAATCCCCTGTCAATATGAACATCAAAGGCACGAGCCTTTTTCACTCGTTTTCTCTAAAAATTCCCAGAAATTCCTTGTGCTTTCCCTTCGCCGCTGCGATGCTGAATGACACCTCAGGCGGGGTGGGTTACAAACCAGGGAGAACAATTACAATGGCCAGGTCTCCACAGATCTTTATTTTCTTTATTTTTGCCCGAGTACCTTTTTTTGGCCCGGTACTGGATCGTTCCTCTCCCTGCACTTGCTGCTTTTCCCGGTGTTCGGGACATGGAGCAAAGCTCGGAGCTTCCCACGGGGAGAAATCCACAGAGAAATAAAAATTAAACCCCCTCCTATTATAATCCAGACTCGATATCCCTTTGAGAGCCTCCCTGAGAGATTTAAATATCTAAAGTGCATTTATCTATATATTATATTAATGAATGTACAAAGAAATATTGGCGTCAATAATTATTCAAGTATTGTTATGTATGTAGTCATAACAATATTGATTAATATTATGATAGTAACGCATTCTATGTTATAACGATGTTATAACATGTATGTTTTAATAATAAAAATTAACAAAATATCATCCCGACGACCTTTTTATTTAATACCTGTATATGAACATATCCAAAGGAAAGTGTGGAAAGATTCTGCCAGGGCAGAGCAGAGTTACAAATTCTGGAAGCACCGTGTAACTAAAGTCACAAATACACTTTTTCTCTGTCGCACTTCACGCAGGGGTAGGAAAAGTTTCTTTCCATCCCTTCCATTAGTTTATTAGTCCATGCCAAACCACAAAAAGAAAACCTCAAACCCTCAAATAACCGCCCCACAACCACCACGACAACAAACCCACCAACAAAGTGCTGGGATAACACTCCAAACCAAATAAATAATTATAAAATCGATTGATAGATATTTTTTTCCACTTCGTCCCCGTGTTGCCCGAATTCTCTTAATCCCCGAAGGGAGAGGAGTTTCTTTCCTCCCTTCTTCTCTGTAACAATCCAACATTACCTGGTTTTTTGCTGTCCCGGGAAAATGGATGATTTTTCCTCTCTCATTTTTGCTGTCACCGACTTTAAGGTTCCCCTCCAGTGCCCGGAGACCCCCGCGGGGCTCTGGGGGTGCAGTGACCCCCCAAAACCCCTCCCTAGAGAGGGAAGGTGCGCTCGAAGGTGCCGATAATAACCTTGTCCTCTCCTCTCCTCCCTCCCGGGCTGCCCAAGGGACAGAGTTCCCACCCGCGGGGGCAACTGCTTTGTTTTCCGTTAATTATCCTAATTATTAAAAGTGAGCCAAGGCGGAAGGTGCCCCCAAAGTGCCCCAAAAGGTGCCAGTCGGTGTAAGGAGAGGTTTGTGAACACCTCCACGGCGAAATTGTGGGTTATTTCGGTTTCGTTTTCTTCTCTTTCTCTTCTTCCCGACAAATTTATCCCGTGGGCTCCGGTGGTCCTTGAGATCCCGGCGGGGAACGGGATCTGCTTGGAAAGACTCCGGAGTTCCCCTCTTGAATCCGTGTCCTCCTGAAATGCAATAACGCGGCTTTCGGAGCCCTTTCCCAGCCCCATTTATACCTTTTCACATCCCGATTTCCAGGCTGTCTCTAAGGCTTCCTGTCCTCCAGCAAGGAGAAACCATTTTCTTTCTTAATAATCGAAATATGTAAAAAAAGGCACAGATTCCAGGGCAATCATAAATTAAAAATTAAATCACACGTGCACAGTGTCAGGGAAGTTATATACAAACCTGATAATTTTTGCTAGCATTTACTCCTGTCTGCAGCAGAGTTATTTTTCCTTATTGCCACTGTCGGGATCATTGCTCATACCCTGAGATATCTTCCCGTGCCTTCATGCCTGATGTCTTTGCACTCTTTGGGGTCTACAGACCATTATTTCCACTCCAAAGAATTTCCATTTTCAGAAGTCTTGGGGTTTTTTTTTTAGCTTGTAACGTATTCTTAAAATTCCAGATATTGAAATAGCCAGTGCCAAGGAGGGAGCTGTATCTGGGCACACACACCTGAGCTGCCCTGCACCTCCCCAAAGTGGCATCATACAGGGGAGCTAGGGGGACCTGTCCTGACCATTTTGGTGGTCTCAGATTGTATTTTTCCTCCTTACTTTAATCCAATACTTTTTGCTGGTCAATACAATTGGGGAATAACTCAGATTTCCAAAGCATAACACAGGGAAATAAAAGATTCACGATGCCAGGGGTACTCACTGCCACTCTAGAAAGTCCTTCCAAAACCATCTTCAGTCATTCCCTTTGACAAATGCCCTTCCAACCTTGTGCACCCCAGTTTTGTTACAGCCCAGATAGACCCCTGCACCCCCACACAGCAGGAGGCTGTACCTGGCCAGCCCTTCTCTCCCCATTTCCAAGACAATCTACATTTTCCAATGCCCACACCCCCCCTTTATATTCACCAGGAGAGGCAGCTCTGGGTTCTGCCTCCTTGTGCAGTGTGTTCACCACATCAGAGCCCTCTCCAAGCACCCGTCTGACAGATGGTTCCCAATTACTGCTGCCTTTGCACTGTCATTATGTACAACTTCTCCTGCTGACTGTCACGTACCGCAAGACACCAGGCAGTGCTGGATCATTTTATGGATGCCAGGGCCAATAAATGCTGCTTGCTGGTCCTTGGTGGTTGTGAGCAATGTTCCCACCCGTGTGATTTAATGTAATCATGTATTTCTGCAGCCAGGCCCCAACTGTTCAAACAGGGGGTGTGACCCTGCCAGCAGTGGCTTCATATTTTCCATTCATTGCTGAGCACGTGGCAGAAATGCTGTTGGTTGTTGCTCAAGGAAAGAGATTAAAAGGTAAATATTGCTTCCTCATGGCTGGCTTACTGTAATCACCTCTTTGCTTGAGTTCCTCCTTTTTTTACTCAGATATTTCCCTCAGACCATAAGGGCCAGACTTCTAGAGGTAAAAGGGTTTTATCTTGGATTTTCTAAAAAAAATCTGTATTGGCTCCCCCTTATCCCTACACTTCTTGGGTCTAACAACCCGGGATTTCAGAGAGAAGGTGCCTTTTGGCTCTCCTGTGCAGAAGGAAATCTAGAATAACTCCAGCAGAAAGGAGACAAAGCACTGCACCAGCTCCATCCCTCCCTGTCTCTGCAAGAATATAAATCTTCAGATATATGTTGTAATGAAAGAAGCTGTCCCATAGGCACTGGAACTAATTAAATCCCAATCCCATATTCCCAACAGAGGGGATGTGCCTTGGGAACAAGCAGAGACTTGCACCTTCCTGTATCATAGCTGGAATTACAGGCCCCTGAAAGATGCTGAGCAAATGTTCTGGCTCCTGAGCTGTGTTGAGCTGCTGTTACTCGAGTTTTGATCACGCTGATTCTTGTACTGAGCTGGGCTGGAAAAGGTGGGTGTCTTCTGCTGTTACACTCATATTTTCATTTGTTCTGGGGGTATTTGTCCTGAGAGCTCCGCCCTAATCCTACAGCAGGTTATTTATCCCAAGAGTTCTGCCCTAATCCTACTGCAGGAGATCCACAAGCTTGTGCTGGACCACAACAGCTCATGGCTGTGCTAGAACTGTACTAAAATTGTATTAATTGACGATTATTTGTAGGATGGAGGAGGACTGGCCACCATCATCTTAGCCCTGGCATCTCAGCTGTCTAAGAAAGGTTCTCTGACTGCCTCCCAAAAGCCCCAAAATGCACCCGATGCAGCATCTCTCTCAGGGAAGCAGGAAAATGGAAGGTGAGGCTCATTGTCCCAGCAGCTCTGGAAATGAAGCTATCAGAGGATGGATATTATCCACACGAGCTGAAAAGCAATCTGAGTGGAAACTGATGCAATTTCCACACGTAGATAAACCCTTTCATCTCATTTTGCATAATTGTATTGTTGCAAAGGGATTATGCACTATTGAAACTACAGATATCCTCCAGCCTAGCTCATTTCTCAGAGCCTTTAGTCGACTGTATTGCTGTATGGAATAATTATGGCTCATGATCACCTCACTCTGCCCAGCTGTTATTGATACAACTCATCAGGCAGACGTTGTTCTAAAAACATACCACTAATAAATGCCACCAAATATGATGGAGTGGAAAATAATAAACCTGCTACAGTGAACGATCAGAACAAAGCAAACCTCTCACACAGCGAGACCTGAAAGCCTCCAAGGCAGAGACATTTGCTGGAATTGCTTCCAAACCCCACAATTCAGAGGGGGTGGAATGATGGAGGTTTGGGTTGTGGCAGCAAGGAGACAATTTATACCAGAGGAATCAAGGTGATGGTGTTTGGGCACAAAGGCATCTCTGAGCTCCAGGAGCTGGGCTCGAGCTGCACCAGCATGGGGGAGGATGTCCCAGTGCTTTATAAAAGCTGAATTAATATAACAATTAATAATAATCCATAACAGATGAAGGAATGAAGGAAGAGCAGCCTGTCCTTCAGGACCTTCCCCAGAGCAAAATGCTTTTCCCTGGCTTTCCTCCCCTTCCCTAACTCAGAAATTACACTGGAAAAGGCAGCACGTGGACAAGTGCAGATCTTGTAAAGCATTTCTTCCTGGCCAAATGAAGTGAGGACAACTGAACCTGTGCTTGCCCTTAGCTGAAGGGCAGTGTCAAAACTTCATTTTCTTTTTGATTAACTCTCAGATTAAGTAATTTAAAGGGAAGGAAAGTGATTCTGCTGAGTGACACTAATTTCAGTCTGATTCATTTTACAGTGTTGTAAAAACAATTATGTGCCTGGCACCCTCCAGAACATTGCACACTGTTCAATAACCATCAGACCTACTGAGATGAAACTGATACAGCTTGTTAGAGCATAAACTTATTGAAAATGTGCTTTGCAGCCAGGCCAAGCGGACAGCAGCTTTTTTTTTTTAATTTAATATAAGCTTGGCTGCTTTTCCTCAACTTCAGTAGAAAGGTGCAGTTGCTATAATCACTTTTTATCATCTTTTTTTTTTTTTTTCAACAGTCTAATTCTCATTTGGGGCCTTAATTGCACTAATCTGCTTTTCCAGAGGTGTTAACAATCTGTAGGATTATGTGTTAGACCTAAAGTTTTGCAACAGCTTGATTTTTAAGTGTTCAGCAATTGTGTAGAGGCCAGAAATGCTCAGCTTTGCTTTCAGAGGTTAAATAAAAAGTGCATTCCCAGTGCAGTTGCTCCCAAGGATTCCCATCCTGTCCTTCCTCACTGGTCAGGGCTGCACTGAAGAACTTCCAAAAATTCAGGTGTTTTGAAACCAGCTGTTTTGATTTGCTGTTTCCTGACTGCATTTACAAATCTGGCAGTTTTAATGCCTAACCTCACGTCACTCTTAAACAAAGAAAAAGCAAATAATTAGCTTTATATCCTTTTTCTCGTTCCACAATGACACAAGAGCAGGAAGAACTGCCCAGCTCAGCATTTCCTTTTGCAGACATAGATCCTCCTTCAGTGAGATTCTGCTGTTGAAATGGGTGACGTAGAAAAATAATAGCCCCATGAAAATCACTTTTGCACAATTGAAAGGTAAGAGGTGATGGATTTATCTGACAGCACCAGGAAGGTTCACCATCCACCCTGGGATGGCCAGGAAAAGGCTGTGGAAATGAATATTATGGGATCTCACCCTTGGTCGAGTCAGTAAGAGCTAAAGTCTCTTAGGGCTGTCTTTGCTATTGGTCCCAAGATGGAGCAGGAACCAAAATCAGACTGAATTTGTCAAAATTATCTACTCCACGTTGGAGAAAAAGAGATTTGATTCTGCTCCTCACCCTGGGGGTCACAGAGAAAGTTCCAGAGAGACCCAGCAACAAGCTCAGTGCCTCGGTTTCCAATCCACAATATCTTATAACCACATTTTCCCAATCCATTGGTGATGTTTTGTTCACATGATGTTTCTAAGATGCCACACTTCATCTCTCATGTTTGTTTGCTTCCAGAAATGAAGGATAAAAGAGGTGTAGTTGCTTTGATTGCCCCTCAGCCTTTAGTTGTTTTGCTGCATGAAGGCTTCCCCCTTCTCCTCCCCTCAAATATTCTTTCAGTTAATTAAGTTTCTGGAAAACATGGGAGTTCTCCCTCCTCCTGACAGCAGATCTGCTCTCAACTCAGAAATCCCTGTTTTCCACATGCAGTGAATCAGCACACTGGGAATCCAGATACCAGAGACAGAGCAAGGACACAATTCCTGACCCTTCTGAGTCTCACATGACCCTTCTCACAGTGACCTGATTAATTCCATGTCACACACGTGCCATTTTCCAGTGCTTTCAATGCACTGCATTTTCACACAAGCCCAGCCTTGCAGTGGGCAGCTGAATTTCTACCAAAACTTCCATTAAAATCTCTGAAAAGGTGATGATTTTATTGATGTGCTGCATTATTATCTCCCTTCACAGGGACACATCTGTCTCCCCAGGCTAAATATCTTCCCTCAGGAGCTGATTCCAAATCAGATTGATGGCACGGGCTAAATTCATTCTTGGGGCAACATTGCTGAGGTCAGTGAAAGGCAGAGAAGCAGCTCAGCCTGTGCTGCAGGACTGGCTGCTGTTTAAAACTGAGCTGAAAAAAGTGAGGATGAGACACAGGTTACCTTTTCATTTTGTTTCACCTTGCTGGGGCAGAGTTTGTGACCCCTTGCTCAGTGAGCTGCTCATTCCCCACCTTCCCCCAGTGACTGCCCACTTTGAATTAAATCAATTGCTCAGAACACAACTGACTGGTGCCTGCAGTGCCTCTGCCACGGATCTGCAAAGGGGATTTGGTTGAAAATCACAGGAAAGCAGCGTTTTTTCTGGCATAATTCCACAGAAGAAATTCAGAGTGTGAGTGCTGAGCTCCCAGCTGGCCCAACTACCCTCAGCAGGCTCTGAAAACAGAGTGAGGCACCGAGTTGTATTTGCTGTGCTGTAGGGGAAACTTGCAGCAATACCCCTTGACTCCTTCTTTTACCAAAATGTGAGTTTTTGCACGGGGGCAGAGCCTCCTTACCCTCAGTTTTTTTCAATATGTAGCAAATAAACTCCCATTTAGTGAAACGGAGCTGGGAAAAGCAGTGGCCTCACCCAGCAAAGCAATTTGTCAGACACAGGAGGTCTTTTTGCCTCTAATCAGATGAAAACTGGGCCAAGGAAGGGCACATCCAGGAGCAGTTGAGTGCTCTCTTAACAGGGTTAAGTGCAAAATGAATGACTCTCACTGGAGCAATATAAACACAAGCCCTGCCAAGCCCCCAGATTTCCAAGATCACAGTTGGTGTTTCCTCTCCTTGGTCTCTTCCACCCTTTCCTCTTCATGAGCCTGAAAAATAAGACCTGGCTCGACCACAGAAATGTGTTTATTTTTATGCTCTTTCCACTCTTTGGGAGCATCATAAATGTACAGGTTTGTTTTCAATATACCTCGTCATGTGAGGAGAAAATTCTCAAGGTGTTGTTCAAGGTGTGGTTCAGCTGAAGTTCAGTAGGGAAAACACCTTCCCCTCACCAGATATATTCCACTAAGGAGATTGGATACCAGAGGCACCCTTAGCAAAAGATTTTCAATTAACCAAAACAAGAGATGCCAGAAATCAGAAACCACCAGAGAAAGCACAAATACCTCAAGTCCCAGCACGGGAGTTTCACCCACAAAGTCCTGCCATTTCTTTTTTAGAGGAAAATTTCTCTGGTCATTTACTGATGGATTTTATGTGCTAAGGGACTGTAAGAAAGGGAGCCATTTCCAAAGAATATATGAAAAAAATTAAATAAACAATAAAATGTCTCTGTCTGTTCCTGATGAACAACTCTGTCTACAGAAAACAGGATTTCTCTGATTTAGGGGACAAAAATTTGGGAGCAGAGTTTTGCTCAAGCCCCGTAAAGAAGGGACAGGGTGATATTCAGTTGAAGGTTGGACTTGATGATCTTGGAGGTCTTTTCTGTCCTTAATGATTCTATGAAATACATTAATTAGCAGATTAATTGTATGCACACACTGTAGGCTAAGGTTTAAACAAGCCAGCTCATATTCTGGAAACAAAATATCTAAGGTGGAGCTGCCCATGCATTGCCAGTCCCCAGGGAATTCAATTAAAGGTAGCCCTGATATTTCAAATCAGGTTTCTCCTCCAGGCAGAGACGTTTTTGTTGTTTTAGGGTGCTCACTCATCATTTCAAGCAAGCTCTGTGCTCATAAATACATCCCAGCTACTTCATCCACCCCCGTAAAGCTGCAGAACAGATTCTTTGCAAGAGACTGAAAGCACAGGCTGAGAAAAGCACAACCTTCCCCCCCCAGCCTGTGACTCTCCTCCCACGGGTGATGTTAAACCTGCCCTGGGACCACGGGACAACCTGGAAAACATCCCGACAATCCTCTGCCTGGCAGGAGATTTGTCCTGTCCTGCCTCCAGTAACGCCAGGGCAGCCCAAGTGAAGGCAGCAGAAGGCAGAGCCCTCCTTGTCAAGGCTTTCCCTGACAAATAGAGCTCCTCTCGAGTGCATAGATCATCTCAGAGGCAGTTTTCAGACGCTGGGTCTTGCTGATGAATCGTCTCACACGGGAGCAAATCGATTCCCCTCTTAGCAGCGCTCAATCCTTCATTCCTAAATCACTTTCCAATGAAAATGAGGCATCTTTTGATGCCTTGCCTTAACATCTTTAAATAGACCCCAGTGCTGAGTCAGAGGAAGAGAAGGCAGCTGCTGGGTAGCTCACACCTCTCCTTTCTAAGGTGTGGAGTCAAACCTGCCAAGGTTTGCACCATTTGTCATGGAATGCAGTGCACTCTTTGCAGGAAGCTTCTGGAAGGAGACAGTTCTTGGGCAGATAGAGGTTTCCTCCTAGTTTCTCCTCCTCCTCTTGCTTTGGCTTCAAATTCATATGTGGTTTAGTCTGTCTGTGACTTAGGCCACACTGTGGTGTTCTTGGTGCTTAAAGGTCACTCTGCTGCTGCCACAAGCCATCTAATGTTTTCATAAGGAGATGGAGGTTTTAGAGGACTGGAATTAGAAATAATATCCTAGAAATACAGTGCTCTGAGTGTTTTTCACTTGCTGAGCTGACTCTCTGATCTACTGCAGGTGCTGGCCAAGCTCTGCACAA
Organism: Premnoplex brunnescens; assembly: GCA_035040995.1. Lineage (NCBI taxonomy): Eukaryota > Metazoa > Chordata > Aves > Passeriformes > Furnariidae > Premnoplex > Premnoplex brunnescens. The sequence continues at coordinate 20,538 of JAWWLT010000190.1, forward strand.
TCCTCTGAGTTGTAGCCCTTTCTAAGAGATCCCTCACCTACCTGCCTTAAACTGCCTATAAACTGAATTTCTGTGCGATTTGGCTACCAAGAACAGTCGGTATAGTGTATTAGGAAGCTAAATGCATCACACAGGAGACAGAATCATGTGGAGCCAGGTCAGGGGATGCACTAAGCTTGATCCCAGCCCCTGAAGTCAGAATTAACAGGAAACCTTGGGGTTCTGCTGCAGGTTTCAACAAAGATTGGGGAACGAGTCCTTTTAAGCTGGAAAAAACACCTCTTTATCCAGCCTGTTCTGGGCAGAGTGATGCCAGGTGGTTCTTACATATATTGAAAAGAGGAAAGGAGGTCGAACACAGCCTGAGGTTGAACACAGAGCGGACACCAACCTTGGATGTGCCGGGAGCAGGGGAGGGACCAGCATTTGCGCTCCGAGCATCACACCCTGCCCCTTCCATCACCAAAACCTCCGCCGGGGGGGAGGGCTAAGCCTGAAATGTTGTGTGAGCAAAGGAGGGGCCGCAGAGGAGCGGGATCCTGCGGGCTGGCGGGGCCGGGCTCCGCAATCCCGATTTCCCAGTGATTCGGTGTAGTCTATCCCCCTCTGCCGGCCGCCCGCCCGGGCCAAAAACACCCGAAACGGAGGGTGACAAAGAGGGTGAGGGCAACCAGCAGGCTGGAAATGTCCCAGGGGATGAAGACAACAAACTCTGCGAAGCTGTAGAAATGTTATATTCAGATTGTATCAGATCGCAAGGGGAATTTGGAGAATGGGAGAGTCTTATTTTGCAAACATGTAGGCGTTTTAATCTCTAGATAAAAAGTGAAACAAAAGCAGTGTATGCTGTCAAGCTGGAGAACAGACCCCCCCGTGTGGAGTTTTCTTTCCAGTTGTGGTGTCTGTTACATCTTTTGAGTTCCTTCACTTGATTTATTCCACAGCAAAACATCCAGTGAACTGGGGAACCACAGAGAGGAGGCTGAAAACTTAGTCAGGAGTATGAAGATGTGCAAGGAAAAGCAAACACCACCCCCTCGGGGAGCACCTCAGGAATGTTCTTTCTTTTTGCCTCTTCCTACCAGTGTCTTTTGCTCTGGTAGAATTAACTCTGTTCGTGTTAATGGAATAATTTGTCAGCTGCATGCATACATTAGCCTGTAAATGAATGAACAAGAGGCAGGGTTAGAAAGGTATTACCCTTCTCCCTTTTTCCCTCCACCATCCTGGTCACACTGCATAATGTACAAAGCATCTTAATTAAGCACAGAAGATTTAATGGCACTAAATATGATCAGCCCTATACTGATCCCATTACTCTAAAGAACCCAATAAATGAGGCTCAACAGTTTCAATTTCACTTCACTGCAATCTCATCAGCATTCCAATTCCATCACTTCTGAGAAATCAGCAGTTTCAATGGAAGATAACCCTCTTTCCCAGTCAGGTCCCATTCTACTACCACTTATTAGTAGAGTTAATTCTGTGCTGGAATGATCCAGAACTGCACAGCAGAACCTTTCCCAGCCATCAGCTAAGCTTCCCATAAAGAAGTAAAACACATTCTCTTAGCATTTAGGACCCCTTTTTTTTTCCCTTCCAAAATTTCTTTTTCTTATAATTATATATACTTTTTTTTTCCACAGAAATGCTTCATGAAAAATAGAACCAGAATGAAATAGAAGTTTAGATGGGTGTGTATATGTATGTGTGGAAGAAATTCTTCCCTGGGAGGGTGGGCAGGCCCTGGCAAAGGGTGGGCAGAGAAGCTGTGGCTGCCCCAGCCCTGGAAGTGTCCAAGGCCAGGTTGGAGCACCCTGGGCCAGTGGAAGGTGCCCCTGCCATGGCAGGGGGTGGCACTGGATGGGCTTTAAGGTCTTTTCCATCCCAATGCAAAGTTAAATAAATTTAGCCCATAAAATACAGCAGGTCTGAAGGCCAACAACAAACCAAAGTAAATTGAGGGTTTGCTCCTCAAAACGTTTGAAGTCCAAACGACAAGAAGGTTACTGAAATTTTTCTATTAGACTTCATTTGGCACATAAAGTGAGACATTTGGTGGGACACTTGTTTGGAGCAGGAGATTAAGGCTTAGTGGAGCTCATGAAAAATTATCTCTAAGTGCTCACTCATTGATGAGGGATAAAGTTTTCCTGTTCAAGTCATCCATCCTGATGCCCTGAATTCTTGTCAAGGTGATTCTGTCTCAAAATCTTAGAAGTCATTTTGGAATAAGAGTTTACAGAATATAAACCTGTAAAATAGCCATTTTTCTTGTGACAGCAACGATTCCTCTCGACAGTGATGGATCTGCAGGGAATGACCAGGGGATGCTATTTATGGCTGAGTGACCACAGCAAGGCTAAACTGGCTCTGGAAAGCCCAGCTCAGTGACAAAGCAGCAATGAAACGTGGAATGGAGGCATTACCCTTGAGATGTAATGTTGGTAGATCATACCCTGTCCAGCTTTGATGTCCCTCTCAGATCTGGGCTGGGTGACAAGGTGGGGATCGGTCACAGGTTGGATTTGATGGCCTTGGAGGTCTTTTCCAACCTCAGTGATCCTGGGATTCACCATCTGCTTTAGATGATCATTTGGGCAATCACTCATAAATACAACCAAACAAACCAGCAGCTTCTCAGTGTTTCAGGAGCTTCACAGAACAAACGGTTCCATTGATATTTCTGATGAGTGGGGAAAAACAAGGATTCCTGGAATACAGCTCTGAATAATGCTTTATTTGGGTTGGGAACAGAGACATTTAGAGTGGTTCTTCATGTTCTTCTCTCAAGGCACGAGTCCAGAAAATACTGGCAAGAGCTCACAGACATTAAATTTTGACTTCTTGCCTGACTTCAGTCATTATGAGAGAAATATGTGCAAGGAGCACAAGTTAGTGCTTCAGAAAGATTAAACATTAGGGAGAGTGGATACTCACAAGGAGCAAGTGTTAGAACAACAGGGGACACTCTGGGGCCAATAAAGGCTCTGATTAATGGCTGGTGGCACATCTGAACTCAACAGCATCAGCGGGGGAATTCCAGGACTGGCTGCCAAACTTTGTGCAAAACAAGCCACAGGGACATTAAAGCTTTTGTTTTCTACCAGTTCGAGCCACAGGTCAAAATAATGCTGTGACCTCCTGTGCAAATGGAAATTTAGTGGTTCTTTAGTGGGGTTATGGTGGGGACCAGGGAAGAATTCCTGGCTGGGAGGGTGGGCAGGCCCTGGCACAGGTTGGGCAGAGAAGCTGTGGCTGCTCCATCCCTGGGAGCATCCAAGGCCAAGTTGGAGCACCCTGGGCTAGTGGAAGGTGGAAAGGATGGGCTTTAAGATCCCTTCCATCCCAACCCATAAAATCATGTATATCACAATTGTATTGTCTCCTCCATCCGGGAGGGAACAGAAACACCTTCCCAACACTCCCTCCCTGTGCCAGGAGCAGATCCCACAGCCCACCTGCCCCTCCTACAGCCACAGCTCAGCTCCTGGGCCACTTTTCCCCCAGGTTTGTCACCTCGGGCTTGTCACCTCGGACTTGCCATTAACCCAAAATCGGCAGTAGCCTGTGATTGGATAAAACCAGCGAGGGGTGGGATGTGTTGTCATGGCAACCAAAGGATGCGCTGCCATCGTGCAGGACCGGTACCCAAGGGGAGGGGGCGTGGCCTCCTTTGAATACCAGCCAATCACAGAGCGATGATTTGAATATTCATGAGATGCTCCAAAGGTTCTGAGCAGGGGCTGTGTAGGGAAGGAGTAGGGATTTTCCTGCCAGGATTTTGGGGAGCAGGGAGGAGGGGAGTGGATGGGGGTGAACCCCTCAACAGCTCTCGGGTGATGCAACACGGCAAAGAACTTGATGGAGCTGCTGGTGATCCCTGCACAGCACTGGGAATGCAGGATCTCCACATCTATATATATATATATATATAAAAAAAGAGAATCTCCTGAGCTGAGAGGGACCCCCAAGGATCATCCAGTCCAACCCTGGCCCTGCACAGACACCCCAACAATCCCACTCTGTCCCTCAGAGCATTGTCCAAACCCTCCTGGAGCTCTGGCAGCCTTGGGGCTGTGCCCACTGCCCTGAGGAGCCT
>JAWWLT010000191.1:0-24469 GCA_035040995.1 Premnoplex brunnescens
ATTGTTAAGACCCGTCCCCCCGACCCTCCGCCCCAAGCCTTCTCTCCTCCAGGCTGAGCAGTCCAGCTCTCCCAGCCGCTCCCCTTGACCGGGGCGGGGGCTCCAGCCGCTCCCACCGCTCCGCTCCCACCGCTCCCACCGCTCCGCTCCCACCGCTCCCACCGCTCCCACCACCCCGCGCCCCGCCCGCTCCCCCCGGCCCCCGCAGCCTCACCGGGGAGATCCCCCGCGTCCCATCCCCTCTCGAACCCAGACCGGCTGCTTCGCACCCCCTCGACCCTCCCAAAAACCGCAACAGGAGCAGCACGGGCAGCAAGAGCGGCCCGGCGGGCGGGGGTCCCGGGGGGCTGCGGGCGGCACCCGCCTCGCTCCGGGCACCGAAGGACACGGGGCTCTGCAGAGCCTTGCGGGGCACGGGGGTGCTGAAGGCGAGTCAAGGCACAAAACAGGCCCCCCAAAAACTACTGCGAGGCACTGAAGTAATTTTCCCTACGGAAAAACCCAACAGCAAGTGTTTGAAGAACGTTTCAAGGTATGAGATGGCCTGGGATCCAAAGGCTGGCTGGTAACACATAGACAACACCCACCTCAGCAAGGATCTTGGTGATCTTCTCCTCTCTCCAGCCGGGGTCTCCTGTGGGACACAGCCGTGACCAGTCCCACTGTCCTAAAGGCTTGTCCCTGCAAATTGGTGCAGAGAAGGTGGGGATGGGGAGTGGGTTGTAAACCCTCCTGCTTGCAGGGTTTTATGATCAGCAGAAGCACTTACTGGGCTGAGGATTCACACCCATGGAGGCACAAACTTCACCACCACTTTCCCTAAAACACACGGAGGGGACACAGCCCTCTGCTAGGACACATTTCTCTGTCAGGGTGTGCCTGCAGGTGACACTGATGTCCCCATTGTGCAACATCAGAGGTCTCGCATCGCTTGGTCAAGAGCACGGGTTCAAGGCAAGGGGGAGCCTGGGCTCAGGGACACCCCACCTTGGCGAGGGGGCTCAGGGTCAGTTTGGGAAGTGCCACACAAAGTCACCAGGCTGAGGAGCAACAGCAGGGGAGAGGTGAGGGCCAAGGCTGTGGAGTTCTGTCCTCTCACTCTGTCCCCAGCTGTCCCCTGCTCAGCTGGCAGCCAGCTGCGGCAGGTCGATGGTCAATGCAACAAAATAAGCCATGGGTGAGCAAAACAGGCACAGCAGCACAAGGGAGGGTCTGGGAGAGCAGCCCCTGCACAGAATGCCAGCAGCATCCTCACCTCTAGCTGCTCCCTCCTCACTGAAACAGCCTGCTGAGCTCACTCATATGAAATGTCCCTACTGGAATGGACACAAATCTGAGCAGAATCTTGGATTTCCCATCTCTAAAAGCCAAGTGGGAGCTCCTGACTTTTGATTCAGTTCAGTGATTTAAAACAGAACGTGTGCAAGAGAGATAGTGCTTCATTCTTTGAGGATAACTGTGACATACAGAACAAGAAATAAGTCTGTGTGTAAAAACAGGGGGGAAATAACAGGAGATGGGAGCTGCTGCTCTGAGTTAGAAATGCAGCAGCACTCAGTGAACTGTGGGCAGCAACAGGAGCACCTTGCTCCAGAAATCCTCTGAAAACACAAGATCACCTCTTGGATGGGAACAGCACAAAGCTATGGGGCCACAGAGGTGGGTTGTAACAGACCCCAGAACTGAAACAGTGCCCCTTGAAAAACATAGTTTCAGTATTCAAATGAACTGTTTGGAAATGCCCCGAGTTTGTAAGGCAGCTACACTGTGATTTCAACTCCCAGGCTCCCAGCTGGACAGGCAAAGGTCAGCTGAGGGACACAGCCACTCTGGGATTGATTGGTTTGGTTGTTTCAATGTGAAGTGCAAGGATAGTCATGAAGTGGCTGTTCCTCAGCTCATTAAATGATGAGCATCCACCATCACTAGAACTACGAACTCAGGGCTGAAGTGACTCACCTTGTTGTGGTTGCTTCCCAGTGCACAGAAAATGAACCCATAAATGTTTTAATCGGTTCTTCTCTTGAATATTCTGCAGGATGACTTTTGCCATGAGCCTTGGACACTTCTGGGGGTGGCGCAGCCACAGCTTCTCTGGGCAACCTGTGCCAGGGCCTCACCACGCTCACAGGGAAGAGTTCCTTCCCAATATTCCATCTAACCCTGCCCTCTGGCAGTGAGAAGCCATTCCCTCTTGTCCTGTCACTCCAGGCCCTTGGGGACAGATTCTCTCCATCTGTCTTGTAGCTCCCCTCAGGTACTGGAAGGCCACAATTAGGTCACCCTGAATCTTCTCTTCTCCAGGTAGAACAATCCCAACTCCCTCAGCCTTTCCTCACCCAGAGCTGCTCCAGCCCTCTGATTATCTTTGTGGCCTCCTCTGGACTTGCTCCAACAGCTCCATGTTCTTCCTGTCCTTGGAGTCCTATGCTGGGGACCCCAACTCCCAAAAACATCACTCTCTGCTTTTGAAACTACTGAATGGACTTAATTTACACAACCCGTATCTAAAATGTCGCAAAACGACTCATTAGAAAGACACAAAACCCTCTCTGTGAAGACATTTGGGAAAGGATCTTATTATGCTGATCATATCCACAAGAAAAAGGAACATTCAGAGATCAGCACCCTCTGAGTTTTCCCCAACTTCCTATTCTGGGAGTACCACACTATTTGAGTCAATCACGGGTGTGAGATGCACACAGAGAGGAGCAGAAGGAAACATTTGTAACATCCCATCATAAAATAAATACAGAATCTGCAATTTTAGTTCCCTTTCAACTTGGGGACAAGTTGTTAAAAAGGAGGATAAGGATGCAAGGAGTTACTCAGCTCCCACATCAGCCTAATCCCGACACCACCTGCACAGCCAGTATCTGTTTCATGATAAGCAAAGATCTCTGTTATTTTTTGGGAAGTGGTGTCTCATCGAATTTACTCAGCTCCTTTGAAACCTCTCACAAAGCACACACACACTCAGTTATGTCAAATTTAAAATCTAAGAGCTACAAAGACCATCATTGTGTGGAACTTGTTCCTCAACACACACTCCTCTTTGATTCCTGAGCTCAATTACATCTAATTGTGTTCAGAGAAGGACACAGCTCCACTTAGACCCTGGAGAGACATCAAGGGGGAAAATTTCAGTATTTCTACATATAAACCTTTAAAATTTGCTCAAAGTTCAGCATGAAGTAGGCAAAGAGTAAAATCTTACATGATCTTTTAATCACTTTTATCTTTACAACTGCTGCTTAAAAGTAAAAACTTACAGAAATGGAAGTTTTCACACCAATTTTTTTTTTTTTTTGTAAATAGTTGCAAAGTACTGCAAAAATAATCTCTGATGTGGTTGAAAATACATCCAGAGAATCTATTTTCCCTAAAGGCAGTTTGATTCCTCTCCATTAAAATTTTGCTCCCAACAACATTTAATGCCATGGCACATTCTTACTTCTGCAAGCACAACAAGGCCATGCTCAGAGCAGAGGGCTCACACAGAACAATTGAAATCCACCTCCTTCCTTACCCTTCTGACCTGGAGGGTCTGTGACCATTAGAGAGGAAAAATCGAGTCCCCAGTATTTTAGAGCTCACACACAGAACAGATACAAACCTCAGTGGAAAATGATTAACCAAGCTGGTGGTTAAATCAATTTCTTCAGTGAATGAGCTCTCTGTCACATTCGTTCCACAGTGGCTTGTAATTCAGAATTTATTTCAAACTGTATAAATATGATTCTCCCTTAAATGAGCATCGAATGCGTTTACTGGATTACTAATTTAAAAAAATAATCTTATTATGCAGTATTATTACAGTGCTTTGGGCCATACCTTAAATCCTGTCTATTCACAGCAGCAGTGGCTGTGCACACCTACCCAAAAATGAGGTAATATCCCAGGGGAGCCACCCAGGGCTCTGCCAGGCAGCCACCACCTCTCTCCACAGCTGGATCGCACCAGCACCTGCCATTCCAAGGTTTCTCCTTGCAAGGCTGGAATTCCAGCAGCTGATGTTGTGCTGAAGCAGATAAAAAGAACACACATCACCCGCGTAATTGGCTTCAAACGAGGGCAGGCACTTCCAGCTAAAGAAGCAACCGCATTTTAAACCATTCCAGCTATTTCTGTTCCTCTCACAAAAGCACTGATGGCTCTGGGATGTGCTGCTTGCAGGGATGTATCTGACTGCAGGCAGATGCTCTATTAACAAGTTTTGTTCCTGAGGTATTATATGATAATAAGGCTGGGATAAATTCTTGACACTAAAATTGCTCTCAACTCGCGTTTGAATTCCTGGGAGAAGATAACATCTTAATAAAAAGTTCCAGCTATTCTTGGCACGAGGACAATTCTATCTATAGAGCCATTCCAGCAGAGTATTCTGCATGGCACTGAGGATTTGTGCCAGGAAAAGAGAGAGCTAATTACCCTGAAAGCATCTGATGTACAGATAATGTGGAATCGATGCATACAGAGAAAGAGATTATCTCCAAGGCCTGTCTTTTCCTTGTCTCCAACTGTTTCCTACCAAGGCCAGAACACAGCAGGGTGACAGATTGCGAGGCCATTTGCATATGACATATTAAATATGCATTTAAATAAATATTCTGCCTTTTTCAGCTGCCTCGTCTCAGGCCTTGTAAACCAGTTAGGCAGATGTTATTAAAATCTATACCTCTGCAAAGGAATGATGCAGCTCTGTGTCCAAGGAAGCATTTAATAGACTGACAGCAGCTTTTGATGGTGGCTGGAAGGTCTCTAAGGCTCATTTAAGGTCTGACACAGATCTTTTAATGAGATCAGATCACTGATTTTTCATTTGTAAGCAAATGTGACCTCCTGAAGAGATGCTGAAATCTGTGTGCCTTTGAGGTGAAGGCAAGGCAGGTAAGGCAGTGTTGGGAGGAATGGTTTAAAAGAGGAAGACTGAGGAGGAGGACTGTAAAAAAAGTGATTTTGCAAGCTTGTGATCCTCTGGCATAGACTGAGTGTCTGCTCTCTGCTCCTGTAACAGTGCCCAGGTGTTCCTTCAGGGATCCCCCAGTCAGCAAGGCAACAGAAATAAATGTACTTCTCTGTGTTTCACCCGTGAGTTTGTGACTGTCCCTGCTGCCTCCCTGACTGTGCTGACCCACACAGGCAGCTTGAGGATCCCTCTGGATTCGGCAGGTCCTGTTCAGGACACAGATGTTGCCCTCAGGCCAATCTGACCCAGGGAGGACCACCAGCTTCCACCAGTGCCAAGGCTGAATGGGTATTGCCCTGTTTGTAATTCCCAGCCCACAGAAGTGACACAAGTCAAGAGCCCTGGCTGCTTCCTGGTCACCTGGAATGCTGGGTGCCACATTCCATAAATCCACACAAGGAAGTGCCCAGGCTGGGCTGGGACAGCCCCAGGCACTGGCTGGGAGCACAAGTGGAGGTTTTCTCCGATGCATTTCAAGCAGAAGCATACTTAGCCACATACTTAAACCACAAAGCAGGAGAAGGCAGATAGCTCACAGCAAAATTTTATTTTACAAATCAAAGCAGAGCAAATGAACCATTTTTTATTCACGTTCCTTATAAAGCACAAAGAGCTCACAGAGGGAGCACCTTGAGAGAGTTTCCTGTGCTATCAGCATGATAGCTGCAGTCTCATCAGTCGTTTCCATTTGATTGTGTCACAACACAGGTCAGAGCTTTCACTCACAGCTTCAGCATCAGCTCTGGAAGCAATAATTCAATTTAGGTCTGCTTTCTGATTAGAAACTTAGCTACATTCATTCCAGCAAATGTATACCTGAAATACCTTAGGATTTTGGAAGCAAAATCATTAAGTTAAAAAGGAAAAATTACTACAAGAACTCTATACATTGAGAAAATAAGATTTATAATCTTTTAAAAATAAAAATCTCTCCTGTCAGATACGGACCGTATATATTTAGCACTTTAGAATTAATAGTCATTTCTGTGCATCATCATCATACCACGTTATCACTCCACCCCCCAGATTCAAGTACAGATTGGCTGATCCCGGGCTGTTGTATCCAACTCCTGCTAAAGCTTTCATCCTTCATAGCTTTTACCAGCCAGTCCTTCTCGTTCTCCTCATCAGAGTCGCTCGTTATCACCGGAATCAGCAGCCAGGAGACGAGAATCATTAATTTTTTTCTGCCGTGGCAACTTAGCTTGGCCAACGAAGAACAGGCAGAGCCACAGCCCCAGGCCCACCCAGCACACCAAAGTCCTCAGCAACTTCCCCCTGAAGGGAGAAAGCAGCAGTTCGGCAAACAGAGCCCCGTGAGGAGCTCGCTGCTGCCTTGGTCCTGCATCTGCCAGAAGAGGAAGATGCTGGCGGCGCCGCTGAGGAATTCGGTGCCGGCGTACGGGAGAGCCCGGCCGTCACTCCACGGCAGCGCCAGGGCTTTGGCCGTGCCGGGAACACGGTCGGGGTTCCTGGGAATGCGGACGGGGGAAAAGGCACTGACGAGCAGGGAGAGCGTCGCCAGGACAGCGTAGCCGTAGAAGTGGACGGCGAGGCGGGAGATGGACCCGCTGAGGAAGGAATTCAGCTGGTCCACCAAGACTGCAGAGCCACAGGCACCGAGAGCCGCACCCGGGGAACTCCACAGCCCCAGCCTGCTGGACCTGTCAGTCGCGCCAGAGAAGTCCAGGTATTCAGAGAGACCCTCATCCACTGTCCTTTCCAGAGAAGTGGCCAACAGCTCCCAAAGCACGACAGCAGCCAGACCCGTGAGAAAGACCTGATACTCTCTGTCCTGGAAGATGCTCTGCACTGCAGCAAAGTTGACACCTTGGGTGTCTGAGAGGTTTTCAGACACGTAAGCACCTCCAGCGGTGAGAAGAGTTGTTTTAATCAAAGAAGGCTCATTACTTGCAGTAGCAGAAAGGCTTTCCTCGGCATTATCAGCAAGATCAGTCGCAGCAGAACCCAGACTGGTCGCTTCCTCCTCGAGTCCAGGGAAGGGAGGTCTATAGGAAGCCGGCCTTTCTGCTTGTGTCTGCCGGCCAATGCCTTCCACAGGAGTTGTCCAGCCAGAGGGACCATCCTAGTAGACATGTGCCTTTGTATCACCTTCACCAGCCCCTCTGCCGTTTTCCCTAAGTGCCTCCGTCGTGCCAAACAACGCCGGGAAAGCCGGCCTGCCCAGCGCAGGCTCCGTGCCCGCTGCCCGCACACCAACAGTGCCTCTCCCCGCTTCCCTCCCCGCAGCCCCGGCTCCCTCCCCGCAGCCCGGGCTCCCTCCCCAGCGCTGGCGGCCGCTGTGCTTGGCCCCGCGGGGAGCACGCCGTGCTCGCCCCTCGCATGGCCCGCGGCCGGGCCGGCGTGGGGGGATGATGGCGAGCAGCAGGCTGATCCCCGCCGAGCCCAGCACGGACCCCGCGGCCAGCAGCGCTCGCTGGGGCGGCCCCGGGGGCAGCTCCGGAGCGCCCCGACGGCCGCCGAAAGGTGCCGGGTCGCGGTCACGGCGCCCACGGGCGGGGCGGGCGGTGCCAGGAGCCGCAGGTACAGGGGCAGGAACGGGGCGGCGCAGGCACGGTCAGCGCCCTGCAGCAGCCGGGACAGCGAGGCCAGCGCCAGGGCACGGCCCACGGCCCCCTGCTCGCCCGTGGGGCCGCCGCATGCCCGGGCAGCGGGCTCCGCTGTCCCCGCACCCCCGGGGGTCCCACTGTCCCCACTCCCGCTGTCTCCCCATCTCCCCGCTGTCCCCACTCCCGCTGTCCCCACCCCCGGCGGTCCCACTGCCCGCACCCCCGGTGTCCCCGCACCCTCGGGGGTCCCACTGTCCCCACCCCCGCTGTCCCCGCACCTCGGTGTTCCCGCTGTCCCCACCCCCGGTGTCCCCAGCCCCGGAGGTCCCGCTGTCCCCACCCCGCTGTCCCCGCACCCCCGGGGGTCCCGCTGTCCCCACCCCGCTGTCCCCGCACCCGCAGCGCTCCCGCAGCTCCTGCCCGGCCCGCCGGCCCCGAGCGGAGATGGTGGGAGCGGCAGCGCCGTCCGCCGGCCCCGAGGAGAATGGTCCCTTCCCTCGGAATCCCGGAGCGCATCAGGCTGGAAGGCACCGCCGTCCCACCTCCTGCTGCAGCAGGGCCGGCCCAGAGCACAGGGCACGGGACTGTGTCCAGACGGCTCTGGAATATCTCCCGTGAGGGAGACTCCACGCCGCCTCTGGTAATCGGTTCCGTGCTCGGTCACTGCACAGCAAAGGCGTTCTTCCTCGTGTTCAGGTGGAACTTCCCAGGCAGCAGTTTGTGCCCATTGCCTCTCGTGCCATTGCTGGGCACTCCCGAGCAGAGTTTATCTCCAGGCTCTTGGCAACCCTCCCGTAGATATTTATATACATTAATGAGGTCCCCTCTCAGTCATCTCTTCTCGAGGCTGAACAGGCTTTCCCGCACTGCTGTGTCCCCTCAGCCCTGGTTCCAGTTCCACGCTCACAGCCCTGGTCCTGATCACCTGGTACTGCAGCTCCCCATGGGACAAGGGGGTCCTTCGGGCCACGGTGGGGCTGAGGAGCTTCATCTGGTGTTTGGGGGTCATAGAAACATAGAAAGGTTTGGGTTGGAAGGGACCTTACAGATCATCCAGTCCTACTCCCCTGCCCTTCCACTATCCCAGGTTGCCCCAAATCCTGTCCAACCTGGCCTTAAACACTCCCAGGGATGGAGCAGCCACAGCTTCTCTGCCCAACCTGTGCTAGGGCCTCATCACCCTCACAGGGAAGGATTTCTTTCCAATATCTGACCTAAATTTTGGCTTTTTCAGTTCGAACCAGTTCCCCCTTGTCCTATCGCTACAGTTCCTGATGAAGGGTCCCTTTCTTGCTTCCTTGCAGGCCCCTTCAGAGACTTGTAAGGGTTTTGTTGGAGATGCTTCATCCACATGTCAGGGCTCCCTCTATCCCTATCCATCACTGTCAGGGCTAGCCTGGATCCCCCACCCACTCACAGGTCTGTCTTCTGGGAAGCCAAATCCACCCCCTCTTACCACAGATAACTCTAATCCAACCCCATAACTCCTTTGTGGAAGGCAGCCAGACTGGCTCCCAGGGCTTCTTTCTGGGAAGGTGAGGAAACAAATATACAGCCTAATCCCACAACAAGCAGCAAACCCTTCTGGCAATCCTTGTGGCTTTCAGCTTCTCTGGGGTGTTCCTGAGGGAGCTTCAAAGGCTCAGGATCACCTGAGTTTTGGGTGGTCATAGAAGGCTCAGCAAAGGTCAGGCAAGGAGAGGGAAAAGCTGCCTGAGCAGAGACCTACTAACTCACCGTGATGGGATGTGAAATATGGATGGAGTTGGGAACACTGTTGTTAGAGCTGATTTATTCCTGGCACCTTGCAGTGGTGATGCTGGGGAGGTCATACAACAAAGACTCATTGATCCACCATTAATGGTGGATTAACATTTAACAGTGTCCTCCCCCTCCATCAGTCCACAGCTTTTCACATGGAGCTGGTGGGATATGAATTTTCATTGTATGTAAAAATGACCTCTACCAGGATTTCTTACTGCTGGCTTGATTTTGCCTCTTTAATTTCAGCAGAGCTCCCTGGAAAACAGGTGATTCATATTCATTTTTTTCACAAAATGTTTAATAATTTACAGCTTTGGCTGTTTTCAGTTGTCCAGAGGTGATGGAAAAAGGAGGTTCTCCAGAATGCAGAGCTCCCAGGCAGCTGGCTGGGGATCACCTGAACTCCCTGCAAGTGCCAAGGTGCTGTTGCTGCCCGGGCTGGGCTGGGTTTGGGCAGGAGGAGGAGCTGGCAGTGACTCATGCTGGGAGCCAGGCCTGGCATGACGCAGCTGAGACTGGGGTGACACAGCAAGTCACCTCACAGGGACACACGTGGACTCTGGCCAAGCCAGCCTGGCGTCAGCAGCAGCTGGAAGGGGGGGGGTGTCAGCTCAGCCACGAGCTGGGCACACAGGGAGAACTGGAGAGGGCATTTAGATGTAATAAAAACAGGCATGAAATAGTCCAGAGGAGGCCACCAAGATGATCAGAGGGCTGGAGCAGCTCTGCTGTGAGGAAAGGCTGAGAGAATTGGGATTGTTTAGCTTGGAGAAGAGAAGCTTCGGGGTGACTTCCTTTCAGTACCTGAAGAAGCCAACAAGGAAAATGGAGACAGACTATTTCCAAGGACCTGGAGTGACAGGACAAGAGGGAATGGTTTCCCACTGACACAGAATAGGGTTAGATTGGATATTAGGAAGAAATTCCTCCCTGTGATGGTGGGCAGGCCCTGGCACAGGTTGCCCAGAGAAGCTGTGGCTGCCCCATCCCTGGAAGTGTCCAAGACCAGGTTGGACAGGGCTTGGAGCAACCTGGAGTGGTGGAAGGTGTCTCTGCCCATGGCAGGGGGAGTTGGAACAAAATGATATTTAAGGTTTCTTCCAATCCAAACCACTCTATGATTCTATGATGACGATGCAAATAAAGGTATTCAGAAGGAACTTTGAAAGGCTGGGAGTCTCTCCAGTGAGGTGAGGAATCCTGCCAGATAAAAACCCTCCCACAGCTGTGCCAGGAGGGTTTGTGTCTTCTATTTGTGACTGCACCCTGCTCTCAGGTTCCTGTGCTCTCCCAGTCTCCAGGCAATCATGTCCACTGTCTCTCTGTGTAACTGAGCCTGGAGCCCCAAGGTGGGGAGGAGATGCCAGATGAGAGTGCCAGATGATGCTGGTGACTTTCTGTTCCTACCAGCTTATTCCTCACCCACCCCAGACACAGGCAAGCATAAAATAACAACCAAATGGACAGTTTCTGATGGTTTTTTCCCCCAATTTCTTTTAACTGGCATTAAAAGGATTTCACCTTCTGATACAGATCATTCATATATATACAAATAATTTATACTCCACCTACATAATTTATAACTGTACATAGTAAACTCTGGACATCACAGGCCACTCTCCAACCCAGTTCACAGTCTTTTGACTTTTTAAGCATTTTCCTTGTGTGCTGGGATGCACAAACCCTCCAGTGAAGCCCCAAAGGGGCAAATGTGTGCAGAGCCACTGGTCACTCCTTAAATCCCTTATGATCCCACACCACAAGGGAGAACAGCCAGTGCAAGCAGGCTGTTCCTGATTTGTTTGTCAGCCTCCTGTCTACCTTCAGCTTCCTTCAGGGTCAAAATGTTTCTTGCCTAAGTCTGGCATAGGTGAGCATCAACAATTCTTGATCTGTGAGGTGAAAAACAGTACTGGAGGAACAAATGCTGTTGCTGAGACCTTGCAGCCTTGTCACTCCTGTGGGAGATGTTAAGGCTTGAGGACTGTGCTTGGCTCTGCCAGGAGCAAGGAGCTACATCTGCCAGCATTGCAAGGCAGCTTCCTTCAGTAATGGTCACGTTGCTGTTGCCCAGCATGATCTTTCAAGTGTTGGTGCAGGTACATGATTAAATATTTCTTGGGACCTGGAGGCTTTTTACCCTGTTAAACAAGACATCACCCCTGCCAGCTCTAGAACTGCCATGTTCCCAGGAGTGTGTGTCAGTGGGTGGTGTGGGTGACATGGTACTTTAGAGTTAAGAGAGAATAGACCTTTAGCTTGGGAAGAGGAAGGGACAATGCCTGTTGTGCCAGGAGAAGGAATACACCTGCCTTGTGCCTGCTGGCAAAGAGAGGGACCAGGGAAGTCTGAGGGCTGAACCCCTAACCCCTGATGCATGTGGTAATAAAAAGAGGTAATATTTCCAGCCAAGACAACCCAGAAGGTCAGAGCAGTACTGCTGAAGGAAAACTCATCTCCAGGTCCCCAGACTGGGATATCTGGAGGTGGGCTCCTTGTTCCAGGTGTTGGGGGTTAAACAGAAGTGACTTTGCAGAGGTGCAGCTCCCCAGGGCTGGGCAGACCTGGCACAGACAGACCAGAGGGGTGGGTTTGTCCCATCTATGGGGGCTAAATAAGGATTTGCCAGTGCCACTGCAGCTGGTCAGCATCACCCCGTGGCAGGGAGCTGGCTCCAGGGATTCCCCACCAGTGTCAGCCAGAGATGAATGGGAAGAGCTGCTATGGACATCTACAGAGCTAAAGGACACTTTCTTTGGGCTGGTGATCCAAGCAAGCACCCCTGAGTGAAGGCAGCCCAGGTAACAAGTTTCTGGAAGCCAAAAGAATAAAAAAATGATAGTGTCATAGAAGGAATGCCCCGAAGTTCCTCCAATGTGAATTTAGGGAGGACTCCATGGAGATACTCCAGAAACCACAGATCACATTCAGAAAGTCAATAAACACACACACCGTATTTCATCTATTATTTCAGTCAGCCAAAAACTGGAATGAAAACAAGGTTCTCCTCCAGGATCATCCTGAACACTGGGTCACTGAGCCTGGAGGAAGCAGGAACTGTGCCTGCTCAGCCTGGCCCATCTGCAAACCAGGGGAGGGTTTCTACACTATGGAAGCAGCAGAGGGAAGGAACAAAGAAGTCTTTCAGGCATCCTGCCCATCCATCAGTCCCAGGAGCACTCTTCTCCACATCACAGCAGACACAGACCAAACCAGGACTGCAAGGCAGGCTGGGACACAGAGACATTGCTGCCTGACCTCACGGGAGAGGTCCAGTCCTGCTGGGCTTGTTCCCAGGATGTACAACTGGAGGAATGCAACTAGCACTCATGAGGTTCCAGACAAGATGCAGTGAGGTTGCATAGTGAAGCCCCAGCAAAATCCCGGGTGGGCTCCAAGGTACAGCTCAGATGTCCAGGAGCTGCTGTGTAGCCTCCATTATCTGCTCAGTGAAGGTCTCTTGTTCAAGCAGAACCATTCATAGCCAAGCACATCCCACAGCACTTCCTGGGTAGCACGAAGACTTCTCACCCTGTTCCTCACTGCCAAATATTGCACCAGACTTCCCATGTCCCTGTTTCCCACCATTCACCATTATTCCTTGCAGCTGCTTTGAAATGACAGCAGGTTTTCCACTGCCTTCCAGAGAAATGGTGTTGAACACACATTCTCTCCCCATTGTGGTCAGGCTTACACTGAGGTTTCCTCAATCAGTGAGGGGAGTAATTGCTGGTTTGCCCAAACACATCACCCCGTGCCAGAATGAAGAGTTTGCTGTGCAGAACCCGCCAGTCAGGCCCTGATCCCATGCTGGGCTGTGAGACACCACCAAAATAAATATTACTGCTAGCAACTGCCCTGGGATCCACAGCACAGCGAGCACCACCACCTCAGCCAGATTTGCCCCGGTCTTCCTGAACTGAAGAAGCTCAGAGGTTTTCCCTGACTTGTGCAAGAGGTTAAAATTGAGTTCTGCAGCAAGATTCTGCCCCTTGGCAGGGGGCTGTTAGCCATGGTCATACTGTCACCCAGCAGGGCATGGCTGTCCCCCCTGAGCACTATCCACCTCTGCTCTTGCAGCTTTTCACACCATTACCATTGTAAAGTCACCGTTGGTGTCTTTTAGTGTGTTTTCTTTTTCAATGTCCTCTGTGATGACCCAATGGCACATCTGCCACACCAACTTTTTCTCGTTTTCTTCACTGCATGATGCCTGCAAATGTGTTGATAGGCAAGAGCAGAGACTTGGGCATGTATTTCACAAGCCCCACATCTTCTGTTTGGTGAAGGTTGAGTTTCATTGTCCTTGTCTTTTGCAAGCAGTAGCTGGGCTCTGGGCAAGGAGACACTTCCAGGCTGCAAGAGCACAAGAACATATTTACTGCATGTACAGATCTGCCCTTTAGAGCCAGAGCTTGATCTCAGACCAAGCATCACATCTCTCCACTGACTGCTGAGGTAGGATGGTCACACTGAAACGTGCAGCTGCTTTTATGCTTTTTTTCAATTGTGTTTGGCTGGAAAGATGAGCTGGTGTGTGTTAGTTTGACCACATCACCTGTGTCCATAGCCTGGCTCAGTCTGGCCCTCAGGAATTCACAGTTTATGTATGTTCCATGAAGCCCATGGACCTTCAACCACCTGTTTGCTTCCAATGCATCATTTCAACTGCTTTAGGCACATTAGTGCCTGCCATTTTCACAGGGCTTGAGACTCCCTGGTGAGAGAAACAGTCAGTGGAGAGAGCACCAGCCTCATGAGATCATTCAGGAGATCTGAGATCTCTTTGTCCCTGGAGGTACCTATTGTTCTACTGTCTTAATGAACCACTTTGTTTCTCACCCCACCACCTGAAAACACAATGGTAGGAGAGCACCACTCTGCCTTGCATTCCCTGGAGAAGGTCTTCTGTCATGCATGAGGATGGGGACTAGGAATCCCTGGAAAACAGCCCTTCCAGGAAGGATGCAAGGTCACCAGGGAGGTGCCAGACCCTTGCACACATGGCATTCTCACCTGACCACGTTCCTGTAGGTTCTTCTGCCGTCCTTGTCCAGACGCACCGTGAACGGTCTCTGCTCTGTGCTCCTGATTTTGATATTTCTTGTTTTCAACCTGTTTGCTACAGCCTGGATAGAGAGAGGAGGAAGAGCCCAGTGAGTGTGTCCCTCCCCTCCCTTGGCTGAGCAGTGGTGGGTGGTGTTTGCGTGCTGGGTATGAAAGGGACAGATGGGGACATTTCTCTGGTTTTATTTTTGAACCTCAGATGTGACACGAGGCAAATTCTTTTTCTGTAATCACGACCTGGTCACGTTTTGTAAGGGCAGACTTTCCAAACTGGCAATGCTTGCACAGGCTGCAAGGTTTGGGATGTCTGATGTGGGGCATGGTCTGTTCTCCATGGCTGTGGGCTATCTTTGTGGGTGCAGCACCCTGGTGTTCCCAAAAGCCAGGTGACAATAAGCAAAGATGTGCTGGCTACCTAAAACACAAACTGAGAGACTGGAGGTTCCAGGGCCTGAATGATCAAGGCACACTAACACGATGCCAGCCAAACTGCAGTGACACATTCCCACGGGGCAGCGTTGCCTCTGGGGTCTGCTTGAACTCTCATGCAAAAACAAAGGACAGAAGCCCGAGATTTCAGTTTCCTCCCTTACATATCCACCTTTCTGAGCTGATAAATAGATTAACCGAATTTCCTGCTTCACGTTTATGCTTTGTTAAATTATTTTCTGTGATCTCTGTGGGCAATAACACGCGGGGTCTGGGGAGGGCACTGCAGCTGAAAGTGTGGAGTTAATGGAGTTGGTAGCAAAACTATAGACCTTCTTCTGCACCCAAGTGGAGCCACGAGGACTGGGGCTAAGCTTTATTTCTCTGCTATGTTCCTGTGGACACAGCTCATTCATTCACAGCCTCCTGTGACAGGACTTCATGTGGCTTTGATCAGCAGGGGTGGCATTTGGGGCTTTGGCTCAAAAATCTGGACTTTTCCATTGAAAGTAATTGCAAAATGCTCTCTGAGCAGGGTGGTCTCAAAGCCTTCTCCTCCCCACAGATTGTTTCCCCTTTCACTGTTGTTGTAAGGGGTTTCCATGCAGTGACCAACCCTTCCAGGGCCATGAGGATCCCACAGGTACTTACTGAGAACGACCGTCCTGACAAGTTGTTGCTCCTGATGATTTCAGTGATGGTCACATTCAGACACACCAGGTCTGCAACAGAAGAAAAGTGTTAATCTCAGGCCATGGCATGATCTCAGCCCAGCTTTCAGTGGGGCTGGTACCATATCCCACATGTGGTTGCACTGCCAATGGGACACACAAGGACAGCAGAAAGGGAGGACTCTAGCAAGCTCCATGGGCTAAGGAATTGTGTAGGATCATGCTCAGGGTGGAAAGCTCAGAGGCTGTGCTAAGGTGAAAGAGGAAGGCCAGAGCAAAAGGAAGATGCTGTGAAGTTTAGATCATGTCTGAGCCTCAGACACATCATTCATGAGAAAACACACCACCAGACTGCGGTGACCCATCACTGATTCAACCCCACAGCCCAAGCACAACTGGCACTAAGGACTGTGGTAAGATTTACTCTACTGAGTACCTGAAAACTTGGTTCCAAGCAGGAAGAACCCACCTTCAGCCTCCTCAGAAGGGATGGCTTTCATCACCAGCCCTGTGGAGCGCAGGGACATCTCCAGTTCCTTCTCCCGGTTGCTCAGCACAACCTGCAGGAAAGGCTCTGTCAGCTGGCCCTGGCAGACAGGTTGGACATGGAGAGGTTTGGGGCAGGTTTTCACAAACACAAGGTAGCTATCAGGCTTTTAAAGCTCACCACAACCTCTCTGTCCTCTCCTGGAGTGCCATTCCAGAGGAAAGAAGGAGGCTCAGAGTCCTCCTTTTAGGAGATCTATGCCATGCTGGGGCTGCCTGTGAGCAGAGACATTTTGGGCAGCTGAGAGCCTTGCTTACCTTTTTGTATGCTACTGTGAGATCTATGCCAGGGCCATCCAGGGTTGTTTTCTTCTTGGTCACGCTTAACTCTGCAAGGAGGGAACCGAGTGGGATTGAGGTTTCACTCATCCTACCTGTCTGTGGTGAGCAGAGGGAGGTCCTTCCGTGGGATGAGCCACCCCCTCCACCACACAGTGGCCTGGCACATCGTCCCTTCTCTCCTTGCCTACAGGAGCTGACAGTCTGTGCACTCAGCAGGTCCAGTGAGATGGGTCTGTGCCCAACCTCAATGGCAAACTTCCACTGCATTGGACACCACAGTGCATGGACGGGCTGAATGTGCCTTCTGTACTGGTCCAGCCTTCAAGCACTTTTGCTCCATAAGTGGCAACTCAAGCAAGCTGGACTTCTAATAGGAAAAACATCCAGCAAAGGGGATGTAAAGCCCAGCTTATTTCCTCAACAAAATTAGGGTGCTGATCCAGCTTCAGAGGGTCCTGGAGCCAACAAAAGGCACAGCCTACAAAAGCTGGTTGAGACCAGGAGCCAAGCAACCACAAGGGCTCTCATTTACCCTGGTTTCAGGTGCCCAAGAGGGAGTTGGAGAGGTTTAGGGAAGCCTCCTGCTTGTCAGAGAACAAGGGATATTGCCCCATGGCACAACCTTGACTGCTGCAGGCTGAGGAACAGGGTGAGCGGGGTCTGGGGACAGCAGGACCCCTGCCCAGGTGGGCAGGGCTCAGCTTGGTGGGACACACACACCTCTGTGGGAGATGCTGTCCTGCCCCTGGGTGCACAGCTCCGTGAGGAACACATCCTCAGCTGGCTCCTGTGCTGGGTCATTGAAGAAAACCTGAAAGAGAGGAAAATCTCTTAAGAACATCTCCTCGGTCACCTGTGGCACCACACGGGGCTTGTGGCGTGCAAAGCTTCTCTAGAGCACCCAGGTGTGACATCAAAGGGGATGTATGGCCTCCTCATGTCAGCCAGGGTATCTATGGAACGAGGAGAATGACTTTGGCTCTGCTCCCTGAAGCCCAGGAGCATGGCAGGCCTTGCCAGGAGACCTGCTGGACCTGGCCAGCAGAGTCACAGGCAGTGTCCCCTGCCACTGGATGTCACTGTGCACCCACAGCTGAGTCAGCTCCCAGCCATACACCCGCAGGTCACAGGGAGCAGCTGCCCAGGCCTGACTGAGATGCTGGTTGAGCTTCAAGGTACACAATTTCTATCTCATATACTTAAATAAACAGGTGACTCCAGCCCTATGAATTATTTTCTTTTCGTGGTCTTGTACTGAGCAAAATGTGAAGCAAAATGTGGAGAACCTCTCCTAGCCCTACGTACAGGTCCTGTGGGACTTGACTCACACTTCTAGGAAGCTTTCAGCAGCCAAAGGGGAACAGTGTGGTCTTAACCAAAAAGGCAAAACAGGGTGAGTGTTTCCAGATGCAGCAGCATCATACCCTGTATGAAAAGAGATTACTTTAGCTGTGTCTATCTGAAAACCACATCTGGAGCCAGTTCCTCTTCCCCTGCTTGAATCGCCCACTTCCTCACTTGCTATTGGTTTTTGTCTTGGAGGAGAAATGAGTGGAATAAAAAGTCACCCAAAAAAATCTAAATCCCCAGCCACACAAGGCAAGGACCAGGCTCTCCAAGTGTTTACAGGATACACGTTATTAGTTCAAGTTCTGGTGATGTTTTACCAAAGCTCTTCCAGCTCTTTTCATGCCATGTGCCAGTTTGCTCAGTCAGTGGCTGCTCCTGTGCTGTAGTGCCACAGAGGCTCCCAGTACATTAAAAGGAGATCTGTGCATCAGTGCCAACCTAAGCTTTGAAGGGGGAAAACTGCCAGAGAAGCAAAGGAGGGGTTCATGTTACACGCCCAAATACAGCTTGTCTTTGCTCTCATATCAAATGCCAGGTCTCACTCTGACACCTTTTCAGATAAAAGCTGGCAGAAAGTAAATAAAATGGTGTTTCAGGAAACCCTGCAAAGCCCCTGTGAGGTACAGAAAGGTTTCGGCAAAGCCGCTCATGAAGTCCTGTTTGCTCCCAGCACCTCCAGCAGCAGGAGGTCCCAGGGCTCCTGAGAGACCCTGAATCCAGCAGAGCAGGAAATCTGTGTCCCTGGGGGGAACTTCGAGGCTCACTTTGCTGACCTGTGCGATCCTGAAATAGCTGTTTGAGGATCACTGACTCCAGCTGAGCTGTGCTGCACGGAGTCACTGGATCTGGGAGCCTGGCAAGGAGGGGACAGGCTGGGGGGCACAGAGATCCAGGCTCAGACCTGCTGGAAGACCCCAGACCCCTGCAGGGCCATGTGGAGGCTCAGGAGATGAGATACCCACCTTCACAGCATAGACCTGGAAGCAGACGGGCTGGATGCCCATGCGAACGTAGTAAGCGATGACATCTGTGATGAACAGATCAGTCACAAGGTGTTTGCTCGGCGAGGGAGGCTGGGGGGGCAAATCACATTATGGATCAGCCACAGTCACTTCTCAAAAACCCAGCCACAAGCTCTCACACCTTCCTAGGCAAATAGTGAGTGATGAGCTGTTGCTCTGCCCTCACTGGTCAAAGCAAGTGGGAGAAGCAAAGGCTGTGCCCACCTATCAGCCTTTTTATGTAGGCTGTCGGTGAAAGCTCAGACTGCTAGGAAATGAGAGCCAGGGGTATTTCAGCAAATGCCTCACTAATGTTTTCTTTCTTGAAATCTGCCATTTCCTGTCCCTTGCCCAAAAATCCCCATCACAGCAAATGGGTCTTGTGGGCTGGGGCAGTGTCAGCCACATGCACCTTCTGGCTGCTGGGCCCCGGGGAGGGTTGGCAGGGGAAAAGCTCTCTCTGGGGCATGGAGGAGCCCTGCAGTGCATGAATTCATCCTCAGGCACAGCAGATGTGCTTGGGAAATGGGAGGTGGGAAGGTTTTCCTCATACCATGGCAGCCAGCTTGGGAATCATGTGGCACAGAGCGTTGATGTTGCTCTCGTACCACGGGTCGGCTCTGCCCAGGTACCCGGCCACTTCACAGAGCTCCTGGTGGCCAGTGGCAGCGTGGTCCTGTGGGAGAAACACAGCTCAGAGTGGGGCCATGGCTCAAAACACCACAGCCCCAGAGGAGGCAGAGGGAGCTGGGGCACGAATGCCCTGCAAAGCAGCTCCCCTCATCCCTCCCCCTTCCCTGCTTGGTCCAGAGAAGAGGGCAAACTCACTTAGGGCGTGCTCAAGAACAAAAACTAAGTGAAGAATGAAAAGAAGAAATAATCATTTTTATAACAGCACGTTTGTCAGGGCTCACAGCCAGCTCTGGGCCAGCTTAACATATTGTGAGAAGTGCAACTGTTTATTTGCCTCTGTCTTAAGGCTGTCAGAGGGGAAGAGTTGTGCCCAGGACAAACTGCAAGGTAGAGACTTACAGATCTAAGACTGGGGCTGTGATCGAGGAGCCAAAGCCCTGAATGAGCAGCGACTGCTTCCCCATAGCATTTAGGAGGTGGGAAAAGCACCTCTGCTAAACCTCAGTCTCCTGTAAATGGGGCATAGGAGCAGGACTGAATGAGCTGTCACCCATCAGGGAGGATGGAGCAACCTGAATGTCCATGGAGGTGATGGGTTCCCAAAGCCAGGCTGCACACTGAGCCCAGACACCCTGACTCGGCTCCCACCCTCTTCGGTCTATGAGCAGGGCATGAATGGATGGGAATTCCTGTAACCCCCCCTGCTCTCCCTCCCAAAACACCATCATCAGTTGCTGGCAGTTGGCAGTAGCAGCACCTGGAGCTGCCAAGCCCAGACCCACCTCAACAGCCAAGGTGTTTGGCTGCCCTGCCACGACTGGGATGTAGTAGAACTGCAGGTTCAGCCTGGGAGTCAGGAAAACTCGACGTGTTTCTCGTTTCCTTGAAATGGAAAAGTAAACAGTTGTGTCCCGAGGGGAAGAGGGGAGAACATGGCTTTTGGCCAAGAGTGGGCAGTGCCAGGAGGTTGCAGCTGCTCTGCAACAGGAGCATGTGCCCTCCTCGTGTGCCTCCTTTGCCCAGTGTGACAGGATGGCAGTAATGCCCCTGGGTTCCCAAACTGAGCAAGGGGAGATGACAGGGAGCCAGAGACAGGATTTTTCCTTGGCCTGGTGGTCCCCCTGCACCCTGTGCTGCCCCCCAAGCTGCTGCCTGCACCACAACCCAAAGCCACCCCATGCTGCTGTCCTGGCCCAGCCAAACCAGCTGGGGAGAGGCAGGTGAACTAGTTGGGAAGAGCCAGTTGTACAACAGCTTTTCTTCAGAATTGTTCCCTTTTGCATGGGAAAACATCAATTATTGTTTATTAACCCACTCCATGATCAGAGGAAAGAATTCACTGAGTGGATCATTTGGGCCAGCAGAGCCAAATGATGCCGGGCGAGCAGTGAGGTCAGGTGCATTTGGGTGCTAAACACCTGTGTCCCATCCTGTCCCAGGTAACGCTGGACCCCAACCCCATTCCCAGTCATCCTGGCTGGCTCAACAGGTTGAGGAGCAAAGCCCCCACTGTGTCCTGCCTTCTCCCAAGCCCCCCGTGGCCACCAGTTACCTCAGAGAGTGGTAGGCTTGGGCCAGGCGCCCCAGGATGCGGTCGTCCCCCAGCAGCACGATGCGGGCAGTGTGGAGCCTCTGGAGCGGGGCTGCAGCCTCCGGGGGGATGCCTGATCTCCTCTGCAGCTTCACTGGGGGCTTCCCCCCGGGGCTGTTGCAGCCAGCCTGCAGGAGGGCCATGCTCTCCAGCGGGGAGGGCTTTTTCTTAATGCCGCCCTTCCTGTGGAGCCGGGAGTGCTCCGTTTCGGCACTGCAAGGGGCAAAGGGCTCCTCGACGGCCGCAGGCAGGTCTCGTTCGATCCCGCTGTCGGTGGAGAGGATGGAGAAGCGGGTCTGCTCACAGCAGTCACAGTCTGAGATGATGTCCTGGATCTCAAAGGTGTCCAGGTCCTGGCTGAGGCAGTCGGGCTCGCAGCTCTGCGACAGCGGGCGGATGAACAGCACCAATTCCTTCCCTGCAGGCAGAATGGAGCTTGAGGAGGGAAATCCAACCAAAGCCAGGCTGATGCCTAGTCCTGCCCCAGCTTCCTTCTTCTCAGGAAAACTGTAAAGGAAATATCTCCACCACTGGGCCCAAGGGGAGTCAATCTTTCAGTCCTGTTTCACATAGCACCATGAAGAGAGCCCGGTATCACTCAAATCATAGAATTACAGACTCATAGGATGGTTTGGGTTGGAAGGGACCTTAAACATCATCTCATTCCAAGCTCCTGCCATGGGCAGGGACACCTTCCACTAGACCATAATCTCAATGACCCATCCAACCTGGCCTTGGACACTTCCAGGGATGGGGCATCAACACCAAAATCAGGTACTCTGGGCACAGCCTGCTGCAGCCTGTTCTGCTCATCCCCTTGACCCCTTTACACCCCTCATCTCCTGATCTGAGACCAGGAGCCCCCAGGAAGGAAGGCTGATGCAGTCAACACAAGCCTCCACGAGCTTGGCCCTTGGATGATGGTCATAAAACTCACTGCTCAGGAGTCAGGGCTAAACGACACATTTAGCACAGGATCCCCAACCTCAGGCACCAGCTCAGCTCCCCACAGCCCCTCAGGGACACTCACAGAGCTGGTCGTCTTCAGTCCAGAGGTGAAAGCTGATGTTGGGGTTGGGCAGAGGTGTGTCCTGCTGCCCTCGAAGGGGAGCATTGCCTGGGGGAAACAAGGGTGATTGTAATACACAGGAGCATTTTCTCCACACAGGTACACAAACCTCCCCGGTGCTGAGCACCAGACACTGGCTGAGAGAGCCTGTGCTGAGTCCCAAGGGCTCTCCCATCCTGGTTGCTTCTGGCCAGATGTGAGGTTGGAATCAGAGGCCTCTGCTCTCACAAATTAAGCCCGAAGAACATGCCTACACCACGAGTGGAAGGCAGAAGTGAAAATGGGGAGCCTGAGGCACGGGCAAGTGAAGGACTTGGCTTTGCAGAGAGCAGAGAGGTTGCAGAATAAATCAAACATTCTTCACAAGGGAGACCTCTGATCCCACCATCACCATCTCTTTTTAACCTATGGCTCTGTGACAAGTAGTGACACAATTTAATAGCTCACTGCCTCCAGTAGGTGAAGACGGTCCCACTCCTCTACCTGCACCACAGGCTGCTCCTCCCTGTATCTTGCACTGGGACAGCCTCCACCTCTTTGGGGCGAGAGGGTTGGCACGCAGGGAGTAGCCAGGAAAGGAACCATGACCCCCATTTCCTTCTGGCCTACCTCAGATTTTTGTGAGGAGCTGTGATGGATGGGGGATTTTGTTACAGTCCATATAGGTGGCAGCAGGCTGGAACAGAGCACTGCCAGGGATGGGAGGAAATGGCAGTGTCATAGTACACCAAATCATAGGATGGTTAGGGTTGGAAGGGACCTAAAAGACCATCCAATTCCAACCCCCCTGCCATGGGCAGGGACACCTTCCACTAGCCCAGGTGGCTCCAAGTCCCATCCAACCTGGCCTTGGACACTTCCAGGGATGGGGCAGCCACAGCTTCTCTGGGCAACCTTGTACATCAGTACAAGGAGGCCTCAGGGAGTGCAGTGTCCCCCCAGTCCAGGCCATGGCAGGATGTTCCTCACATCAGCAGAGCACCAAAGAAACTGTCTGATCTTCCCCAGCTGACATTTCTAACCCTCTTTGCAAACAACAGAGATATGTCTCAGTGTAGCTGAATCAGGAGCAGAGATTGCCACAGTCCCTTTCCTCAGGTGACAAATCTGCCTTCCACTGCCAGTTTTCCATCCTGGCCATCAGATCACTGCAAGGACCTCATCCTGGTCCTGCTGCTAAAGCAGAGGCAGACGGGAGGTGGGGATGCACAGCTGTCACAGCAGGGAGGCAAGAGCGTGCCAGCTGCAGGGCTCTCTAATCCCACGTGGAATGGCTCACTGGAGCTCACCTGCTTGTGAGGAGCTGAGGAGGGCACGGTAGATCTCCTGCAGCCTGGCTGTGTGCTGCCCACGGTCTGCGCCCCCCTCGCTTCCTGCACCCTCCACTGCCACCACCACTTGCTGGAACCAGTGCTCCACTTCACTCGTGGGCATATCCTGTCGTGAGAAGCAGCTGTTAACACTCAGAGGTGGGAAAAGAGGGGATGCCCCATGGGCAGGGCTGTGGGAGGGGGCAGAAAGAGGGCAAATGAGTCCTGCAAAAATTGTGTCATAGCAGAGGACAAAAAGGTCCTCTTGTCCCCGGGGAAGGCTGGCTGTGCTGTCCACTTAAAGCTTTTTCTGGCAGGTTTGCAGTGAGGGACACTGTGTCCCTTGGGAAGTCAATAGCAGTGGGGGCACTTCAAATGACCCTGAGGAGATGGGGACAGAGGACACACAAAGGTGACCTTGGAGTGAAAAATCACTGAGAGCTCCTGCAAAGCTGCCTTTCTCAACCAGGCATTTGTGTTACTGTGGCCCCACAGCTCCTTCAAGGAGGCTTTGGAGAAAACTAATTGAAACATTCCCTCTGAGGTGTTTTTGCCATTCCCAGGGGCTCACAGAGGAGCTGTGTTGCAGTGGCAGAGCCCAGCTTTGCTGCGCAAAACCGACAACTCAAACTGAAGTTTCAAAACCTCTGGCTCCTGCTGTAGCAATCGTTTCATATTTGATGAATGTTTTAGTTTAACACCAGCTCTGCAAGTAACACTGGGGCTAGAGGGATAGAGACAGCAGTGAGGAGCTGGAGGGGGGGAATCTCTCCACTTGCCAAAACACCTTTTTTTTTCTCCAAGGTGTCCAACAAGAGCAGAACCATTGGAAAAGCACCGGTGGTGCTGCAGGGATGCTGCTGTTACCTGGAGGGTGCCCTTCAGGCTGCCCAGGTCGCAGCTCTCCCCCAGGGCTGCCTGCATGGCATGGCTGATCACGTAGCACATGCACGCCCGGGGGCTCTGGGAGGCCTGAGCTGCCTCTGTGTCGGTGACCAGCGCATTGCAGATGGCTTCAGACAGCAGCTCTGGGTCAGCAAAGATGAAAATCCTGTGTGGGCCAGGAGGATGGGAAAAGAGGAAGAGGGAAGGAGATGAGATGTGGATTCCCCATTACTGACATCACACAATGTGCTGAGCTGGAAGGGACCCACAAGGACCATCCAGTCCAACCCTCAGCCCTGCCCAGGCCCATCCCCAAGAGTCACCCCCTGTGC
>JAWWLT010000192.1:0-24411 GCA_035040995.1 Premnoplex brunnescens
TTTTTTTTTTTTTTTTTTTTTTTTTTTTTTTGGTGAAAAAACTTAGATATTCTCTCTTTTCTAATAAGCTGCATTCACATTATTTTTTTTTTTAAATACTAATACATATGTAGTCTGTTTTATATTGTGTCTCTAACAGTGGAAAGGAGAGCTCATTTTCCGCTGTTTTACGTTCTTCTACATGGGTTAAAAATAAATGAAATTAGAGAGTATATCTTGTTTTGAAATGACAGATTTTACTAATTTTATAGCTAATTGAATTTGTATTTTGAGAACAGACTTAAAGCTTTTCTCCTTAATGCACACTCTGTAAAGAAGTCAATGGTAATAACTGGTGTCAATTTTAGTTTGAAAAATACAACAACAAAAGTTTATTTTACTTAGGAACAATATATATGTTTGACAGTTTATGCATCTTAATTGTGATACAAACTTTCAGCATATTTTTCATCTCTGGTTCATTTAATTGGGTGTTAAATTAGGCATTTGTGAAAAAAATGAAGTGATATGATAGGTTCTACTGTGGTCAGCACTGTATGCTGAGGAGGGTCACACCTCAGAAAAGGATACTGAAATTGTACTGGTATTGCAAATATTAATGCATCACTAAGAAAGATTTATTTCATGAACATGTTTTCAGAAGCTGGTGCTACTGAGGGAGTGACTTCATTGAGTAGGCTGGGTTTTTTTATGTTTTGGCCATATAAGATAGTTCTGGCTTCTGGTATCAGAGCAAATCCAAGTCAGTTGCACTGATTCCAGTGGAAAGGCAGATGACCAGAAGCATGTAAGTTAAAACAACATTAACTCTCTTGAACTGTACAACAAAGCTAACTTAGCTAATGGTCACTGCATGACTGGTAACTGTCCTACAGGCTAAATCAAGAGTCACAGAGCACTGCATGGAACTGATGTGTTTCTCTCTTTCTATGCAGCAAGATGCTCTCATTTCTGTGGTTATTCCCTCTAGTTCAGACCTGGTGTATTCTGCTTTGCCAGGAGCAGAATATCCACACGGACACATGGACAACTGATCTTTAAGTGGGCAGATTGTCCTTCCTATTACATTATTTATTTATATTTAGGATTCTACAGGTTTCTTTTCTGTCTTTATTTCAGAAAAAAAAACCTAAAATACATCAATTATTATTCCTTTTTTTCCCCTCTTGTGAAATTTCCTTAACATTTGACACGACAAACCTGTGTGTGTATGAATAAAACAAAACTTTTCTTCTCAAGAAACTTAAAATTTTACAAGTTAATGAAATGTATACAATAAAACTTAAAAATATCAGAATATGAAGAAAAATCTTTATCTGGAGCTTTTACTTACTAGCAAAACTGTGATTTCTGAATTTATCTCTGAAAAATTTTCTCAGTTTTGTGTTCATATGATTCATTTTGAAATTTACTTACAATTAAGTAGTCAAATGCTGCAAATTCTACTGAGCTCTCCTCCTAAGGGAAGCTGAGCATCCCTACTTTCTTGTAAGTCCTGTGAAATGCATTTAATGGCATTTGCTGCTGTGTGTGCTTAGCTCCAGGCTAGCAATCAGTACCTGCCAACATTAGGATCTTTATATTCTCAATTACCAGGAGCTGCACAGAAAACAGATTACCTCTGAAGGGAAAGCTTGGGTATTGTCACCATGATAAGCCCAATTTTCTTGTGTTTGCACATACCTGTTTCCTTTATTTTACTAAGTACTTCCTTTTAATGACTCACATTTTTAAAGTGAGACTTGAAAAAAAACAATGTGTTCTTTTTCCTTACTGAAACACAATAATTGAGTCTTTATTAGATTCAAGCTGAAATACAATGACAAAGGTTAATGACATAATATTTCTCTTTTTATTTTCACAAGTTAACTATAGGACTAAAGAGTGGGATTTTCTGTTGGTTTTGGGGTTTTGTTTTGTTTGGTTTTTTTTTTTTGCATTATAGAAATCCCAAACCATCCCCAATCATTTTTCTTTCTAGTTTATATTACCTTCTAAAAATATAATAACTTTTTAATATTTGAAAAAAAATCCACGCTGGGGTATAGTTGATACTTTTGTATGCTAAGGTCTTTATCTTGGAAGAAATCTTGATTCAATAATTATGAATACATTACTGGATGCATTATGGAAGAGAAATGTAATCCAGGGGAGTTTGACTCTCAGAAGAAATTGAAGACTACAGATTCACTTTTGTTGTTCTCTGTCACACACACTCAAGGGCCATGGGGAAGTCACAGATCTATTTATTACTCATAGTGCACACCACTTCTCTGAATCCAAAACCCCTTGCTGCAGATACAATTGATATCCCACCACTATATTCTGAAAAACAATTTTTTTCTCTGCCTCATGTGGGTAGAAAAAGCCAGAAAACACTTGAACTTTAATGACTCCAATGGATTAGAGAATTGTAGGCCGATAAAATATTATTCTCCTCTATGAGTGGAGTAAGATATCACCAAGACAATTAATAGTAGTTTGCTGCCTTAAAAATATATGAACATACTGACAGAGATGGATAAATAATGGAAATGAGATTCTGAAACTTTCCAGTTGTCAACTAATAATGGATTGCTATTAACTTTCTAATTCATTTATGCCCTGAAAAATTTATGGATTATTGTTCATTCTAGCTCAAACAATATTACAAATTATTACTCACATAACACCACCCCCACTCATTTTTTTAGCAATTAATTGCCACTGATTTAGACCAGACTTGTGTTTCCTGGCTTGTATAACAGGAATAAAGAGTCCCTGTGATGTAAGTTAAATGTGTTCCCTAGGAGTCCAGCTTTTAGTTCTCTGAGTTGGCCTTTGCTCATTTCCAAAGGTTAGTTTTATTTCAGTGGGAGCAGTGGGACCAGTTAACTTCCTGCTAATCCTGTCCAGATCATGCTTTTAGTTTTGTTGCTGTGGAAAGAGGCATCTCTGTGGGAAAAAAATACGAGCAGTAATTCCAAGCCATGTTTTTTCAGCAGTTTTTAACCACTAAAATCTCTGGGGAGTTCTACCTTTAAGCCAGTGAGGTACCTGTGCCTTGCCATTGCTGTCTCTTGGCAGTTTCCAGAAACAACAGTGATGTTCCACTCCCTGTTGTAGCCATCAACAACAGATTTGCTTCCTGCCTGTAAATGCTTACTCTGTACAAATTCTGTGAAAGACAAGTTTCTTCCAAATCTGTTTTTACAGCTTCAATTCTCTTTGACATTGGAGACATGATAGGTGACCAGTTACATGAAAGGTAAGTTTTATGCTCTCCAGATTTTTGTTTCCAAAACACAAAACATCAGTGAATTATGAAAGTAACTAAGGATTGAAAGAGAGAAGAACATGTGTGGAATGATTGTTTCACATACAGAATGACAGAATATGCTGATTTGGAAGGGATCCACAAGGGTCATTGATCCCAACCCTTAGCCCTGCACAGGTGCATCCCCAGGAGTCGCAGCGTGTGCCTGGGAATAAGATCCAAATGCTTCTTGAACTCTGCCAGCCTTGGTGCTGTGCCCACTGCCCTGGGGAGCCTGTTCAGTGCCAGCCACCCTCTGAGGGAAGGACCTTGTCTGATATCCAACATAAACCTCCCCTAACACAACTCCAGCCATTCCCTGGGTGCTGTCCCTGGTTCCCACAGAACAGAGATCTGTGCCTGCCCCTCCCAAGGAAGTTGTCCCTGCAATGAGGTCTCCCCTCAATCTTCTCTTCTCCAGCTGAACACACCAAGTGACTTCAGTGCTCCTCACACAGCTTCCTCTCAAACCCTTCACCATCTGTGTTGTCCTCCTTTGGATGCTCTCTAATAGTTTAATATCTTTCTTACATTGTTTTGACCAAAACTGCCCCACTATTCCAGGTGAGGCCACCCCAGTGCAGAGCAGAGAGGGACAATCCCCTCCCTCACCCGGCTGGTGATGCTGTGCTTGATGCCCCCCAGGACAGGGATGTCTCTCCTGGCTGCCAGGGCACTGCTGGCTCAGGTTCAATTTGCCATTGACCAGAACCCCCAGGTCCCGTTCCATGGCACTGCTTTCCAGCTCTCATTTCCCAGTCTGACTGTACATCCAGGGCTGCTCCATCCCAGGTGCAGAATCCAGCACTTTCTCTTGTTTCAGGGTTGGTGATTGCCCAGCCCTCTAATTTGCCCAGGTCTCTCTGCAGGGCCTCCCTTCGAGGCAGTCAGGATCTCCTGGTTTTGTGCCACCTGTAAATTTGCTCACTGTCTCTTCCAGTCCTGCATCCAAGTCATTTATGAAGATGTTGAGGAGCACAGGGCTCAAGATGGAACCCTCTGGGACCCCACTAGTGACACTGTGTAGGAGCCAGAATGAATAGTCTAAAGGAAATACCTCTTGCAACCTGAAAATACAAGCTTGTGCATTTGGTGGGTGAGTGAAAATATTGAAAACTGAATAGCTTAAAAGGCAATGACTTTTTTTCAAAAATAATTTTCATCCAGAGACACAAAAATTACAGACTATATACATAGAAAGGGATGATCATTTGCGTTTGACTTCAACAGCAGACAGATTTCTGAAATTTTCTTTTGCTGCTCATATGCACCTTTGGGTTTTGAGAAAACACAACAAATCTAGACTTGTATAATTTTCTTTTAAAATAATGTTTAGATTTGTAATACACTAAAATGTTATTTTTTGAGTTAGTTTCTTCTCAGTTTTTAGAATTGTTATTCCTTAATGTTTGTGTGGCTATGAATTGGAGGTATAGGAAAAAAAGGAGAGAGTCAAGGGGGAAAAAATGTGGGGAAGGAAAAACTTCTATATTGTAGAAGTCAATCAGAAATTATTCAGCAGTGCTGATATTTAATATCAAAGATGAAGCACGTCATTCACAAACAACATACACACAATATGTTAACTAAAGAGATTTCTTGAACAGTTTGAAAACCAAACATTTATAAATATCAAAATCTGTGTGTACTTAAGTGTAACAGTCTGTTGAATCAGGAAAAAAGGTCTGTGGAATGATGTAGGATAAGGTTATACTGAATTTGTTCAGAAAATATGAAAACAACTGTGTAATTCATTCTAAGCACCACAGAGAAGAGCCAGGCTCCCTCTTCTTTGCACCCTTCCTTCAGGTGCTTGTGTAGATGAATAAAATCCCTTCAGATCCTTTTCTTCAGGCTATGCAGTTGGAGTTCTCTCAGCCTGTTCTCACAGAAGAGGTGCTCCAGTCCCTTCACCATCTCAGCAGCCCTTCACTGGACTCTTGCCAGCGTATCCATGTCTCTCTCGTATTGAGGAGCCCAGCACTGGACACGGCACTCCAGGTGTGGCCACACCAGCAGTGAGGGGAGGGGAAGGATCCCCTTTGCCATCCTGCTGGCAATACTTTGGCTCATGCAGCCCAGAGTACCATTTACCTTCTTTGCAGAAGGGCACACCGCTGCCTCATGCTTGGGTTGGTGCCCACAAAGACCTTTTCTTCCCGGCTGGGCAGCCCCCAGACTGTGCTGGTGTCTGGGTTTGTACCTCCCCAGGTGCAGGACTTTGCATTTCCCCTTGTTGTACTTCATGATGTTCCTGTCAGCCCATTTCTCCAACCTGTCCAGGCTTCATGTCAGGTCTTCTGAATGGCAACACTGACTGCTGGTGTTTCAGGAATTTCTCTTGGTTACATATCATGGGTATATGGGAGTATAAGGCATGTACTGAGGTGAAATTCCAGGAGCTAGGTCTCATACTCATCAAAAAAGGAAAATGGGAAAGTCAGAATTTTTTCTTCTGCTCTAAATTTCATCTATAAGTAATGTAAAAGTAAAGATTTTACAAGACCCACTGGTAGGGTACTGAAATTATCCAGATTCAGTATCTAAATAAGACGATGGTATTTTACAAAACTAAGGAATTCGTCGTCAGAACTGTAAATTTTCCATTTTTTGCATTCTTGTTCCAATCAG
The DNA here is from genome assembly GCA_035040995.1 of Premnoplex brunnescens. NCBI lineage: Eukaryota > Metazoa > Chordata > Aves > Passeriformes > Furnariidae > Premnoplex > Premnoplex brunnescens. Next base: position 5,927 of record JAWWLT010000192.1, read on the forward strand.
CAAAAGCTTGCAGCCTGTTTCATAGAATGTATCAAACATGTTTAATAGAATATATCAGATAAAATGGTTGTTACTATACCTTTTAAAAAGTTTCTGCCTCTACAAAACCAAAACTTTAACAACTTTCTTTTAGTATTGATAATACAGTGTTTTCAAACTGGATCTGACTGGGAGAGTGTTAATTTTCTTCATAGCAGCTCACAGAGTACTGTGTTTTAGGTTTCTGACCAAAATAATCCAGTGCTTGCACAGCATCAAAGCCCTCTCTGTTCCTCACATTGGTCCCAAAGCAGATGGACTGGGCAGTGTGCAAGGAACAGGGAAGGGAGACAGCCAGGTCCTGGGCTGTGCTAACCAAAAGGATATTTCATGCTGTATAAACTCATGCACAGCAATGAAAGGGAGAGGAGGGGTCTTAGCAGGGGTAGATATCTGGCTCTGGAAGTAGCTGAATGTCATTCCACTTGTGGGAGATGAAATGAACTAAACCTGCTGTTCACCCTGAGCAGACAGCTCTGGGAATCAAACCTCTGCTCAACAAAATGGTTGCCAAAGTCTTGAGTCGACAAGCAAAAGGGAATCTCACTGAAATTACCCAGATGATGATAAAAAAGAAAGTACAAGATTTACAACACAAAGTTATGTATGCCAATACAATCCCCATTATGTCTCATGAACTGTACGTTGGAAGATTACCTGCTGAATGATAATGTCAGTTTTAGTGTTTCTTTTGACTAGTTGGGTAAATAACCTGGAGTTCAGTTCCTTTGGAATCTCTACTTTTCTTTTTAAATTGATGGTTACCCGTTGGTGGCAATGAGAAATTCTGTTCAATCACAAAAGGAATATTTATTTTTCAATGGAAGCTGTGTTACATTTTAGATGTGATAAAGAACAAACATAAAAATCAAAGTTTTTTGAAACATAAAAGTCTCTTTCTGAAACCTCATTTTTAAATTTCAAAAATGTGTTGTTTTGCATGTTCAGTCTGACAAAGACAAAATAATTTATAATATATTTGGTTTTGAGTGATGACATTTTAAAATTCCTCATTACCATTTTACACAACAAAATGAAAAAATGTTGTCTAATGATGAAAATTCAAACAGTTCTTCATGTTGGCATGATTGCTTCAGACTACAAAATTTTCTGTAGGTGGTACTTTAAACCTGTTTCTCACATGGTCTAAGTACAGATCAATGGAAATGACAACCAGATAGAATAAAAGCTGAAGAGTAAATCATCATACTTTATAGTGAGGGATTTTTTTCATTGCCAGTTGAAATGATAGTTATTGACTGACCTGGTTTTCTGGTTTGATTTCCATATGATCATCTCATAATTTAATCTTCAAAATAACATGAGTTTGGGTAAATAATATATTATAATGATCAAGGACAGAAACCATGAACATTAGAAAAACTAATAGCTCTGGAAAAATCTCAATATATTAAGCTATTCTTTTGATTTTTGGTCAGTGCTCCAGCTGATTTCTGTATTCTCTGCCTTCTTCAGAGAATACATTTCACTTGTAAAAGACTAGATTTTAAATAGGCAGAAGATTCAACTGACTCAAGAAGAAAAAATCTTTAGAAATAGAAGCTCAAGTGTATTAACAAAAGTTTTACATTAGAGTAAGACTGAGGTAGTGCTTGGAACCTACAACTAAGACCAAAATAATACATTTATTTATACCTATATCTGCTATTTAAAACCATGAAAGAAATGCATTTGCTTTAGTGACTTCCTTGGCAAAGCCACTTTGAATAAAACCACCACTTTTCAACATAGTAAACAGGGTTTTTATATGTTTGTATTTTTCATTATTTGTGGGGCTCAGACAGTGGGAATTAGTTGTTGCAGCAACTGGTTTATTCACAAATATATGTTTACTTGTCTTAAAAGTTCAGCTAGACAGAAACATATTTCCCTTAAATTGTGAAATTATTAAAAAAACGTTGCTAATTACAAGCTCCTTTTCTGGTATCCTAAGGGTAAAAGGAGAGTCTGAGCATCTATATGACTTCCATATTGATGTGATAAAAAGTTCCTTCAGAGCATTGGCAAAACAAAAATCCCAATTATAATTTTTTTAACTTTGCAACACTAAAATTGTCTAAAGAAAAAAACAAAAAACAGAGTTTTCTTCCCTTTCAGTCTATTATCCACAGAATACTATTCAACCAAAATGCTTTGTTAACTTAATGTTTTCATTTTAGCCCATGAGATTAGAGTTCCCTTTCCAAAAGGACCTTTAGATTATACTGAATATACTGAATTAAACCTGTGGGGTTTTTTCCCCTGGATTTTCAGTAAATGGTTTTGTGTACTGTTGGAGTAGATCTTTTGCAGATGAAAAGCAACAAAACTCCATCGACATGAACAGTTTAACTGGCAAGTAATAATTTTAGATGTTAAATGACCAACTGATACCAATTGGAGAACAGATATATATGGGAGGTCCTTTTCAGAATTTAATACTGCTCCTATGACATGCGTACAGAGTCAGTTCATGTTCTTCTGTATAAAAGAAACATGAAAGGAGAAAGTCAAATTGCCACTCTTATAATGCATAAGTAAATAAAAATAAATATTGTTATTAATCAGACTACTTACTCAAAATCAAAGTTTTTCTGAAGAGGTAGATTTAGATATTTTTGTGGTTGCTGCTGGAGTAATGTTTGGTATGGAGGGGATATGTTTTGATAGCTTCTGACTTTTGTGCTGACTGTGTTGCATTAGACTTTTGCTAGAAACTCTTTTTCTGAATTCCAGACATACAGAATTCATAGAGGTTTTACAAAAAATACTCAGGTAATTGTATTTCTGTGAATTTTTTTAATCCAGAATGGCCTGGATTTTTGTAGTATCTATTCTACTTTATGTATATCTTGCTTTGTTGCTATGTAGATTAGAATATTTCCTATTTTTCCAGACCCAGAAGAACTTCCTGCTTCAGCCTTCTTTTCTAAGTCCAGGAAAAAGAGAAGTGGTAAACTGAGACCTTCCTAAAACGAAAATTATTTTCAGACTAAACCTCACATATTTAGTTTATATTTTAGTTTTTTCCAAGGACACAAGAAACCTGTGACCTGAGTACTTATAGGATATTATAATCTTCTGCTTTGTTAGTAATGTGTCACTACGTGAGTGACTAAGCCTAAGAATTATTATACTGTTCTAAAGAATATTTGTCTGTCTGCTAGGAGTGGTTGCCTCATTTCATCTTAAACAACATTGTTTAGATTTTCACTTTGTCCTGTTGTCAAATATTTTTCAGGGTTCAAAATTGGCAATTAATAACATTGTTTACAAATTGTCTGTTAAAGCCAAGTCCTGGTGCATTTTCCATCAGGCCATTTCATCCCTGTTTTCAATTGTGACACTTCTAATACAGTCTGACTTCTAATCACCTTGAGACTTATCTTACCCAACAAGCTAAACTAACAAGGCCCAGAGAACACCTTAAAATATTTTACTGCATTTTCATTCAGAAGAAGCAGCAAAAATGCATACATTTGCTCCTATGAGGGGACTGGAGAGTAGTTGAAATATAATAAGAAAAGGGGTTGCTGAGATTTAGCCACAGAGAAAGAACTCGAGGAGACATTCACAGTGGGTAATATAATTCAAATCCATTTTATTTCTTACCATTAAAATATGATTAACCATGCTAAAGGGAAATCTTAGAAGCTGACAGAATGATTCAGGCACAGTTAAGATGGGCATAGGCCTGCTTCAGTGTGAGTGTCTGACATGAATCCTCCATCTACCAAGAACAGTTCTGCTTTCTTATGATGCTCTCAACTCCTGGTTCACCTGGGACTGTGGGGAGCAGCTGACCTCAGAATAAAGGTGAACATCACAGTTTTGAATGAAACATTCAAGCATAAATGTTATCCAGTAGTTATTTTACTTTTCACAACACTGTTGTTTTCCAGAAAATGTCATTTTGCAGGAAAAAAAAATAAAGATTATTATCTTGAATTGCTTCCCAAAGTCTTCCACTTCAGACACAGGAACTAGGTCTAGTAATCACAGATCCTTGGTTATATTTCTAAACTACAGGATTATCTCTCCTTTTTTTCTTCAACATGTTCTACTATAACCAATCTTCACAAAACAAAAAATCTATTTAAAATGATAATTTGACTTCATATTTTGGCTATATCTCCATGCCTTATGTGTCTTTGCCTCCTGTAGAAAATATGTGATTGTGTTGTTATCCTTCTTCTCCCTTGTGAATCATACCTGTTTTAGGGTAATTGCTATATTCTCCCCCAGAAGCAAGATGTAAAATCTGCTGTTAGCTCCAGATGTCTTTCCCGTCCTACTCCTTTTATTGCGGGAACAAAAGGATCCTAAATCAGACTTTCATGTTTTTCACATAGTTTTAGTAGCTCTCTTGTCTGCACAAAGGACGACTTTTTCCACTTCTGTGGCAGAGTACTCTCTAACACTATATTTTCCAAAGTATGGGAAACTGACAATTTGTGTTCTTTCAGGTGAATGGGACCAAAGAGGAATGAAAAAAAAGTCTCCCAATACGTGTTTCCTCAAAGACTGACACTGCACTATTAGCACTGCTTTTGAGAATATTTGAGGATTATTAGCCAAGAATGAGAAAATATTTAATTGTCACTCTTCTTCATGCTCAGTGGACTAACAGTGCAGAAGGTAGTGCGAAGTATGAATGTACAGCAAGTCAAAGTGTGAACCAGATCAAAGCCAGAGATCTTACACACTTCTTAATCTTTCATACATGCAAGGCACTTGGCCCTTTCTTTTCCATACTAGGGAATAAATTGAATTCAAATTATCCTTTAGCAGAAGGTTGTTTATTCCCACAATAAATAATAAGTTTTGCTGCACAAGTATGAGTTTTTGTTGCACTTTTTTTCTGGTTTTGTTAGTGTTACAACATGGATTGCTGAAGATACCTGTTTTGTAATGATCTACAGATGTGCCTCAGGCAAACAGTAGCTTCTACAAGCCTTACAAACAGTTTTTCTTCTTTTCTTTTCTTTTCTTTTGTTTTTTTTTAACCACTTTTTTTTAATTAAAAAAATGTAAATCTTGGAAAGAATGGTGAAAAAAATCAGCAGGAGCAAGGACAAAAAACATATTTGAAAATTGCAGCTGATCCCTTTTTGGAAAGGCTGTAAAATGCACCTGTGGGCCTGCCTTGCTCTGAGACTCCTTAACCATCTGTACACACTGACAAACTGCCAGGTAGAAATTATCCATGAGGTCTGTGATGATGAAAGAGGACAAGGGCAACAATGAAAGGAATGAAGTTTAAATACATTCTAATGAAGGAACTATATCATTTTATATTAAAGTTAAAACTGAGTTACAACTAAGCATAATTTGTTTTGTTCAACATATCCAAAAATTAACTGGAGCAGTAGATGAAAGATGAAATAAAAATTGAAGACAGTATCAAATTAACCAGAACAAGAAAAATTAATAGTGATCAGAAAGAGATGCAAAAGATGTTTTTGTACTGGCTGAATAATGTCAAATGTAAGTCAGTGTCAGAAAATTCAAAGTAATACACCCAGTGGGAAGGCAAAAAAATCCCAATTATACATAATCATTTGTTCCCTATAAATGGGATTGCCATTCAGGGAATGAAATTCCAATCACCACTATAGTTATTTGAGAACATCAGCTTAATGCTTAAGCAATTGAAAGAAGTCAGTAGACCATTATGATTAGTTAGAAAAAAATAACAAAATAGGAAAGCATGTGAATGAATATCTTATTTGTGTTGGTCTTCTTAAAGTGACAAAGTAGATCTAGAAAAACATGAAGAGGATGATCAGATCTGTAGAATTGCTTCCATAATGAAAATAAAAGCTAAGTAGACTGAAACTATTTACTTGAGCATACACACTGTACAGAGGCTTTTGTAACTATGAATATGGATAAATTTGTATCTTCTCAAAAATGAAATCCAATGGTGAAGTTGTAAGGCAGATGTATTAAAATAAACAAAATATACCCTCAGTACTTGCCTCAGTCCCAGCACTGATCAGGCAAACTTCAAAGTGATGGGGATCAGCTGTTCTGCTACAGGCAGTTCAGCCTCAGGTCAGCTACATCCCACTCAGCTGTGGTCAGTGGCACAAGTGAGGACGTGAATAAGCAAAATAATCTTTTTGGTTTTGGTCATATGACCTGTCTCTGAGCCATCATTTGTAACTTCCTTTAATTATAAGTTCCTCCTATTTCCCTAATTCATCCCAGAGGACTATAATATATAGATTCCAGTCTTGTCTGTTCCACCTCTGGACACAGACACTGCTGGTCTGGAGGACAAAAGCCTATCTGGTTTCACCCACTGTATAAATAGATCTGGTAAAAGACATTAGAGGTACACATATAAACATATTTGTCATTGTTTTAACCATGATGGCTGGAAAAAAACTTTGCTAAGTAATTTGTTAATGCAATAATTTCTTCTACACATTTAAAAATAATTTAGTGATGTTTAATGTACTTAATATGTCCATATGGGTGCTCCTCACAAACATAGGATCAAGTCATACCATAACCAAGTAAGAATTACTATTAAAGAAATGCAATTAAACTGGCTTTCTACCTACAGTAAAAGGCATAAACATGCAGTTTCAAGTTTAAGGAAATTTTTTTCCTAATTATACAGGGAGCTACTAGGAATATATTTGCTCTCATGAGACTCAAGAGACTACTGGACTAGTTGGTTTCTTCTATGATGTATGCAAAATATATTTGGCTTAATGACATTTGCTCTCAACACCTAGTTTCATTCTCTTCAGAACATGGTTTGCTTTTGCATCAAAATCTTATGTGAGAAATTCAAAACTTTAATTTTGAGTTCCATTTATTGATTTATAGCTGGAGGAGAGTTTGCTTGTTTTAGCATGACCTATCTTTATTTGGAAACCGAATCTTATTCTTGTGGAAACAAAGAGAAATCACATATTTAAAGTAAGCCTACATTTCAGAATATAGTGTTAGAATTTTGACAGAACTTCACCTCTGCATTTAATGAAAAACATTTACAAATCTTGTGTCCGAGCCATTACTTTCCTACTTGTATTTTAGTAACTTAGCCTATTCATTCAGCTACATCAATGTTTTTATAAAATATTTTTCATATGTTTTAATATTCAATTTCTTTATGTGTTAGAAAATAGAACATGCATGCAGAATGAAAACAAAGTTGTGCATAGTTATATCAACTATGGATATCAGTCAGCTATATATACCCACAGTGATTAGAAGTTGTTGATGACACATTTAACAACCTGTTGGTAAAAACTTACTAAGCATGAAGTTTAAAGACATGCAATTTTATATCTATTCCTACATACATGTGAACCACTGTGCATCAAATCTCTCTGAAAACAGACTTAGCACGACTGCTTAGTTTTTCATTTTCTCCAGTATTTTGCCAAATCTTTAGCATGAGAAGAATGTACTTTTGAATGGTATTTGTTATCAATAAACAAGGTATGTAATTGTATAAGTCAGTAACAAGAGCCATCCTGGTTATTACTATTTATAGATACTTTTAGTAATAACAGAATACAAGAAAAAATATAGCTACACTGTTTTCCAATTAGTTATTAAAGCCTTGATTAAAAACTTTTTCTATACTTTCTCATTGAGGAACAATGAAAGGGTTCTCTGAGAGTTTCAAATATGCCTGTATAAAATGCAAAAGATTTGATGTGTTGTGAAATAAAGAGTCTGCTTTGCAGATTTGGGTCAGGCAGAAGAGATTTATTTCTTTAGCTATAGGAGAAAATGCAGAGCCATGGGGTTTCAGCCTTCTGTCAGCATAAACTCTGACTTAAAGCAAAGTTTCTAAGGCTTAGATACATCTGGAGCATCTACAGACTGCTCTGTGAAGGTTCCAGTATGGTGGAGCAATATCTGCACAGAAGGGAATTTAGTTCTAGCAGGGGCATTCTTGTCTGCATTGTGACTGAGAAACTGCAGCCCTGCGTGCTCAACATGTGTTCACTCAGGTTGTCCCACAGAACTGTGACTCTGCTGTGTCCCTGACCAAGCAAGACCTGCTTCCACAGCTGTACTGCCAAGAAATTGCTTCTGAGCTAATAACTGACTGAAATTATCCGTTTTCCCCCACATTCTAGTGGTGCTTTATGCAGATTCACATACAGAAAAAAAATGCAAATCTCCCCAAGCAAAGTGAATAACCTCATAAATTGTTTTATTAAATATAGTGTAATTAGAGTCCAGTCTACTAGTATGAAGTGGAGATATCTGGCAGGCTAGAGTGGTTTGATCCGAGTTAAAACCCAGCCTAATAACCTGTATTTTTGAAAACTAGTTCAGGAGAAATTATTAGAAATAGCAAGTTAATTTATTTTTTTATATTTCATGTTCTTCTTTTTTCCATGCTTTATTTTGTTTCTAGCAATTCTAAAGTGGGCAGAATTATTTTAGGTGAGAGAGGCACTGCTTTGAGGACTTGAAGTGATTTTCCAGGCAAGAGTTTAGTTACTGCTTTTCAGATGTGTCTAGCATGTCAAACTGTGGAAACAAATTGAGGACCACATTTCAGCTGGGACAGCCAGGAAATGAAATTATAAATTTGGAGTCATGTTGTGATTCTGTTCACTATAATCACTGATCCCTGTGTTTTATACCCACATCTTGCTTTTCTTGGTAGCAGCTAAATGCATAAGGTTCTGCATTCCTGAAATAGTAATAGTAGTAATAACAACAACAACAACAATAAGAATAATAAGAATGATGACGATGACCATAACAATAATGACAATAATGATAATGACAATAATGATGACTAATAATAACACCCTGAAGAGAGTAAAATGTTTTATCTCAGTAACTGATAAGAGTGTAAGACCAAAATAATGAAATTTATGCCTGAATACAGAAATATATGATTCCTAATCTAGAAGGGATTTAAGTGTGTTTACACAGAACATCACTTTTCTCATTGCTGGTCCCTTCATAGGTATCACCATTTCATTTGTACTAAGGAATCATCAAGAAACGAGTCTCAACAGAAAATATTAGAATAACTACTTTGGATAACATTATGTAACATGTTCAGCAGTGGTTGAAGCTCTGGACCCGCAGAAGAGATGTCATATCATCTGTAGCAAGTAAATTTCATGGGTGGTCAAAAGATTTTCTTATATTGACAAATCTATGCACAGTCCAGCTGGAATGCAGAACTCATGTAATCTTGGTATAAGGTCATTATTTAGTCTGTGTTATTTCAGCCCTACCATCCAGGGATTTCTTGCATTTTAACGTTGTTTTTCAGACCTTTAAAGAAAGCGGGTCAGATGGTCCTAACTGAAGTGATACGTATTCACCTCTGGGGTTACATTTTTTAATGTTTAAAGAATAAATTCGGTGGTGATGTTGTTTACAGAGGTGGAACTATTTGATTCATGCCAAAACTGATGGGTGAGTGTTACTAACATTGCTTGTGGGTGACTGAAATACTGCAAACTATTGGCACGGCGAAGCTGTGGTCTCATGGTGTTTCAGCTATTTAATACATAAAACATATTTATGTACCTAGCACATAAACCATTTTTCATTGTACTATTGGCACATACACAAGAAGTAGAATCTATTCTGTACTGGCAGCTGAGAGGTAGATTAGGTCAAATCTTTGTATTTACTGTATTTTAGTGTTCCTTGCAAATTTTTCTGACCTTTCTTCCTATCCCCAAAACCAGATTATTCTTCAAGGCATATCACAATGGCTCTGGATTTCTTTTGTTTGAAAAAAAACAACAAACCCGACAAAAAGTAAAAGAGTTTTAAATAATCTCAAGTGACCTCATTTTTACTGAAATGTTGCCAATTGTTCTTCACATCCCACATCAAATGTTTGAAAGTGCCAGGTCATAGGTCCGTAAGACACCTGCTCCTGCCCATTATTACAAAGGAAACTCATATCCATGAGAGCCTTTGGACAAGCAGTTTCTAGTTTAAGATACATAACCTGCAAACTGAAAAGGCACATCAGTGTTTCAAATCTCAAGTTGATATCAACTTCTTTCCCAGCTGACACCAAACTAGTCACATAAACATTTCTTTCATAACGTCCTTCATCCATGCACTGGAATTGACCATAAACTCATCACCATGGTTCAGTCATGGGAGGGAAACAGATTTTTTTCATGCCATTATCAGGCAAGTTTCTCAGGTAGGATGGATGTCCCTCTCACAGGAAGGGAAATTATCCTGTCACTGTGGATTAGACAGCAGGCTAAACTGTGGGGACACACTGGAAGCCTTGACTCTAAGATGGTTTTAGTTATAGGGAGTAAAATACAGCTGATATAATGCACCACAATCTTTCTGATGTAAAATTAGAGTAATGCTGAGTTTTTTATATTGCAAACATTAAATAAATATATTAATGTCAGCAATTTTCTCAGGTACTACAGTGATGAATTACTAGAAATTTCTAATCACATAAATGACATTTGGAGATTGTTTCCAAGCAGATTTCTACAATGTTCTTTGGGTTTCAATAACACAGACCACCTTTGATTAAAACAAAATCCAAACTCTTTCTGAAATATGATTTTGTTTTGGAGCATTATCTGAATGAATCTTTTTCATTTGGCTCTGCAGTGAAAACACACTTTGAAAAAGCCTGGAACCAGTTACTGAACTCTAACAAGGAATACTAAAATACTACTACATTATCATAATTCATCATTACTCTAATTTAGCAGTTTGCCACTACTCCAGTTTTTAAATTTAATTGAAGCTCTACAGATTTCCTGACAGGGATAGTTCTTTTCAACTGTTTCTTTATGTTTCATCTGTCATATTTTCCCCTTCTAAGATGAAAAGCACCACTGACTGCCTGCTTGACAGCAGAGAATAAAACATGCTTTCAGAAAGTAACATGTCTTAAGAAATACAGCTTCAGAAATATATTTGTTATAGGCTGGAAAATCAAATAGCAAATTTTTCCCATGTGTGTGTTGACTCTACTCCACTATTTGTTGTGTTTCCTAGGGATCAGAGCAATATAAACATTTGTATTTAACATTTCCTGGTCATTTTTTTGATTGATCTGTTTTCAAATATTTTATTTCACAGCTTCATTGTGTTCTTATCTGTAGCAGTGGATATTATTAATTTTTATAGTTAAAATCTGATGTTATTGTTGAGTTTAATTATTTCAGGCAATATCTCTTACCCCCTAAAAAGTAATAAAAATGTGTTTTGTGTTATTTTAGCAATCTAAATGGCAAGTAGAATGAGTTGGTTGTCTAGACTGCCTTTATAGATAGCAGAGGGAGACAGATACCTTCTCACAGTCATCTATCTTGTCCTAACATGTGTCTGAGAAAGAATGAGTGCTTAGGAGTTCCTGTTTCCTTCCCTAACTGTATCAGATGCCTAGCCATGTACCCCAATTTAGACATCTCATATTCATATATCTATAGGTAGAAGAGCTACTCCTCTCCACTGATTTCTATAGCTGGCCAGAATGAATCCAGGCAGTCACTTCTGAACTAGCTTTCCAAAATACAGACGTGTATATCCTCTTGCTAATGTTTTAGCCTCAGTTGGATGGGAACTAGTTGCCTCAATCCATTGAGTAAATTTTATATCCAGCTGGTTCCTCCAGATGAAGGTAGTTATATCTTCAGCCTGCAGGACACTTTTTATTCTGATGTGGAAAACCAAAAAAACTTACTCTGTGAGGCCCTTTACAGAGTTTTCCCTCTTCCTGATCCTTTTCTCCATCTATGCAGGGACATTGCTCCCTGTGGAGGAGGCATTGTTAGTGAAGGTGGAACTTCTCTAAAGCTGGGGAAATCCTGGTCTCATGAAAAAGGAGGTAGCCAAAGGTAGAAGGGAGGTGCTTTACTCTGAAGACATGAGAAACCCGAAGTTTTAAATATATTTCAGTTACTCAGTCATGTGAATATGTTTTGTTTCCTCTGAGGTGAATGACTTACCAAGGAGCACAGATGGGTTTCATCTTCTGTGCACTCCATGGTTACAGCGTGGCCAGTTTCTGTGATCTGCCTTGTGTTATGAGATTTTGAGTTTTGTTTTGTGGGGTTTTTTTGTTGGCTTTGCATTTTTCTTAACCAATGAAATCATGTAAATAAGGATTTGGAATTAAAGAGTTTTCTAACTTTATAACCATACTTTTCCAAGAGTGAATGCAAACTACTTGAGAAATTCTACATATTTGTCTTTCTCTACACTCCATTTGAAGTTTCTAAAGGTAATTTTTGTGTACCACAAACTGAAAATTTTCCATTACACTGTACTGTAATGGTTAGGGTGTGGAATGACATTTCTTTGCCATAGTAAAAGAAACCATCTGTGTCCAACTCTTTTTTTTTTTTTTTTAATTTTATTTTATTTCTTTTAGTATACAAACCTAAGCTTCACAAATTGAACCACTTGGTGAATCTGTCTACATTTTTTCTTTTTCTTTCAATCTATTTTTACTGAAAGTTCTATGGATGTTGATTCCTATAGTATTTATTTCTGTGTTTGAATAAAATTAGTGTTTTCATACAGTCCTTATTGCATTAAAATACTCAGGAGCTCTGGTGAGATGAATTTTTAATAAGTATTATAAAATCAGAAAATCAAGGATGGAAATACGAGTCAAACACAGACTTGGAAAGAAAAGAAGAAGGAACTATAAGAGAAAAAAGAAAGTATGTATCAAAGGAGATGTGTGAAAAAATGACATAGAAAACAAAGAGTGTAATATTTAAGGAGAAAAAGAATGAAATCTTAATACCTTTAAAACATTTTATACATTTTGTCCCATTAATTTCACATTGATGAATTTTTGTGCTTCCTATATATGAAAAATAACTGAACCTTTCTTTGTACTGTAAATTAAAGTGTTTTTATTTGTAGCATGGTATCTCTCTTTTCATGTCAGAAGGAGTCAGAAGAAGTGTAGAAAGGTGGTTATTCATGCTTATCATTCACCCGTTTTGTGTTGCTTTGGCACAGCAAAGATACTGCAAGGCAGTAATGTTGCGTTAACATAAGCACAGTTTCTGTCTTTTCTGGTTTATTTTTTAAATAGTGTATCACTGAGAACAATACATAAGAAGAAAAATCTTTTATTTACATCATTCATGAAAATATAATCTGTTGGTTTCATGCCAAGGAAAAATATTCCACAATCTCTAGCAAATCTTGTTCCCTTTTGTCTTATAAATGTAACAGTTACATTAGAGATAAGTAAAACTTTGGCTTTTTGGATTTATTAGATTACTTTACAACAGAGCTGGAAAACCCAATGATTTATATCTCTGTTTTGCCTTCTTGTTTTCCCAGATTACCCTCAAATTAGGTAAATACATCAAGACGATACTTTCTCTAAGCAGTTTTCAGTGCTATCATTGTATATGATTTAATCCAATAATAGGCCTTCCAAATACCTTCTTAAATCTAAGTGATTTAAAAGATATGTTTATTTTGCAGGCAAATATTTGCATGTCTATTTACATTTCAGACCCTGTGGACTGAGACTTTTGTTTGAAGATACTCTGTCACTCTCAGGTTGGCATCTCTAGCAGTTACAGCAAATCAGGTAACAGTCAGTGGTATTTTCTGCTGTGAAAATTTTCTATTGTACCCAACAATCACACTGACAAAAAATATCTGGAATGCACAATATTACTCATGTTTATGAAGTATAAACTGCTAATGAAGAGAACATGCAGTAGTGCAGACTGGTGCTTATCAGTTATTGATTTATTAATATCAAGTGAAACATTTAAAATGTTTGTTTTTTACTTTGGTTAGATTTGGTTTATTTCTAATGTATTTACGCTTAATAATGGTTTAGACTGAGAAAATCTCTCCAAACAGTGTCAGTAAATGTTCAGGAGATTGTCATTTGTCTCACTGCACTGTTAAAGTCAAGGCTCACATGAGTTTGCAGAGCATTTCCATACTGCAAATTACATGAGAGAAGTGCATTAGAAGTTTGAAAATAATTGTGTAAAATTGGAGCTTAGAATTTTCAAATTCTTTTTAGACCCCAAACTTTAGAGAGTTAAAGAATAAGTGATACACATGTCACACCACATCTTGAGTCATGTAGTTCCTGTGACAACCATATAGACAATTAAACAAAGTAAAAAAGGACCACCCCCCAAAAAAAAGAAGAAGCAGTATGTAAACTGAAATAAATTACAGCCTAATTGAGAAGAAAGCCTGAGCACCGTTGCTTAACTGTAACTCACACAGCCACAACCCACTTGGATGATTCAGAGCTGTAAGTGCAGGAAAGCTTCTCTCTGACCCACACTTCTCTGTGCCCACACCAGCAGAGGTGGTCAGTGCTCAGGGCACGACAGGAGAGCGCCACAGAGGGTGTTTGCAGCTATGGTCGTGGTTGTCTGGCAGGGGTGGGAGCTCTCTACAGCAGCTCTTCAAATCACTCTGCACACTTTGCCAATCTACTTAGGGCATCCTACTCAAACTTCTGCTGAAAACATCCTTTTAAAGCCTGAAATAAATATTTTCACAGCGGTGACTGGAGAAGAATAAACAGGACTCAGAAGCTGCTCTCAGGAATATTAACTAGCTGACTGTGTTTGCTCTACCTGTGCCCTACACACTTCCATTTTGCACCCACTGCCACTGCAAAGCTTCTACACTGCGTGGTGTTAGAGCAGGGATTGTAGTCCCATCACGTTTATACAGAAATTTGCAAAGGTGCAGTCTCAGGCAATTGCCACAAAAATACAAATAATGAAGTAAAGGTTTCCTAATATCTTCCAATTTATGTGATTTAAGAATATATCAGCTCGTTCTGTGAGATTAAGGTGTTTCAGAAGAAGAGAATTTTATAAAATGTAGGGCAAAAAGGAAATGTATGTGACTTGCTCCCATTAGTTACATATATTTTTAATGCAAGTCATTTGGTTTTTGTATAATGGAGACCTCTATTCTGGAGGAAGGAATTATAAATCACTTTCTCAGAGACTTCAGGATAACAAACTCTGAATTTCTAATTCATTCCTATAAACTTTTGCTAATGTGGCAAGTTCATTTTATCTTTGATTAATTTCCACTTCAGTCTGTCCAAACTATTACAATTTTCATTTATTACTCTCCTATATAGAGAGCGCCAGTGCAAGAGTGTTATTGTAGATATTGTTTTCTTATCTTTGGTATAGCCATCTTATTGGCACATTTCTTAAAATTCAGGTTGAACAAGTTTCCAAAAAGGGTAAGATAGTTATCTAGGTAACAAAGAAACTAATAAGCCTGAAAAGAAAGTCTGTAGAAGCTGAATTTTTAATATATATAGATAGATAGATTTCTGTGCAAGTAGTCAAAATGGATTTATAACATTCAGGTGGTAAACAACTTAGATGTAGAAAAAATGACAGACTTTAATGAGGAGCCATTATGTTGAAGATGTAATAAAACAGAATAAGGAAAGAGATAAACAGCATATATTTTCTGCTTTCTATGTGGATATAATGGATAAAATTTAAAGTCAATTAACTGTCTCATTTCAGTGTTCTGTTCATGGAGAAGGAAAAGTAACACCTGCTATACAGGTTTTTGTTTGTTTTGGGTTTTTTTTAATGTGATAGCAAAACAAAAAATAATGGTCTGGAAAGATTTCTATTGGCTAGACTAAGCTTCTCATCACCATTTTGGAAAAGGTGTCACCATCATGATATGTCTCATGACAGTCATATTCTTTGGAATTGTCAGCTGCCATTTTCTTTAGTAATGTGACACTGGATAGGGGATTTTTTTTAATTGCCTCCTCAGAGAAGTAGTGCAGAAAATCTGTCCATTTAAGAAAAGGAAGGAAAAGTAATCATCATTAAGGATCATAATCACTGGTAACTCATATTGTGTCAGATCTAAAATAAATTACCAAAATATCAACAAGAATAGTGATTGATCCAAGGGTATCAAAAGGATATCAAAAGGATATCCAAACCACCTTCCTGGTGCAGTTTAAGACCATTTCCTCTTGTTTTTTCACTTGAGATATTGCAGAAAAGACTGACCCCCACCTGGCTCCAACCTTCTTTCAGGGAATTGTAGAGAGGAAAAAGCTCCCACCTTTTCTCCAGGCTAAACACTCACAGATACTCCTCATCAGACTTGTGCTCCAGAACCTTCATCACCTTTGTTGTCCTTCTCTGGACACGGTCCAGCACATCAATGTCCTTTTTAAAGTGAGGGACACAAAACTGAACACAGTACTTGATGTGAGAACTAAGGATGTCGTTAAATGTCCTTTGTCAGCTTGAATTAAAATTACTATTTGGAAATAAGAGAGAAAGTATTTTGTCTTCTACTATGGTTTTGTAGGTGGTCTTATTATTCATTTTATGCTCAGACAACACTTTCATGTTCATGCAATAAATAAGACAAAGATGTTCTCTTCTTTCATCCGAAAGCTTCCCAAGTAATTCTGAAGCCATTTGGTGTTCACTTGTTTCAGACTGTATTGCAAGGGTTTTGAATTCCCATAAATTTTTGTCAGCTTTGGATTAACTTTGATAGGCTGGTTCAGTTTTGCATAAGTGACAGCAAGAATGGTGAAGACAAGCAGTGTGGATTGCACATGAGCTAGCAACTCAGTATATTCATCCTTAAACAGAAAGATTTCTTCTTTTTTCAGCCTTTTTTTTTTTTTTTTTTTTTATTATTATTATATACTGCAGTGGAAATGAAAAGTCCTCCCACTGTGTTTGGGAGGGGTGATGAAAACTGTGGTTCAGACGGTGAATCCTGCAAGGGCTGAGCAAGGTGGGAAACTCTGTTGTACCATGTAAGCTGTTCTTCCCAGCAGGCTACATTTGACCCATGTGGTGATATACATCAGGACCATAAACACAGCCCCTTTCACTTTGGATCACGTGTAACTCTGGACAGATAAACATTATATTAGAAGCAAAAAGTAAACTTTATACTTATGATTAGGGAAATTTCATTACTTTTACTTTGGGTGAGTATCAAAACCTCTGGAACTGGAACTGACATGGATTCCCCTTAAGAGTTCCCTTGGTTTCTGCTAAGTGATAACTACTAGAGGTACAGCATCTCTCTGTGTTTCTTTAAAGCAATCTCTTTGAAATAAGAGATACTGAAATGACCATGAAAGCATCCTCAAAGAATTTGCAGTGGACAGAGAGGTGAGGGGGTGTTAAAACAGGGCATTCACAGAAAAACCTCTCCAGAACCTTCCACAAATAATCTTATGTGATTTCCTGGAAGGCTGGCGGTGAAACTTTAGGATAACTTCTGTAATTTTTCATTTTAGTGGGTTTTTTTCTTTTGTTTTAAAGCAAACTTTCAGATAACCTTGTTTATTTTTATTTTTTTTATTTATTTTTTACAAAGAGATTCTGAAATAATGCAAATAGTCTCAAGATTACCACTGTTCATGAAGTGGGATTTTTCATAATAGAATCTAGAGTTAAAAGGAGAAAATAATAACCTTCTTACTTAGCTGAAATCTGCTCAAGTGGAGTTGTCAGAATATCAGGATTGACTAGGAAAAACACAATAGCATTATTGTTTAAACATATTTCACTGGAAGTTCAGACTGGACTGTTTGGTTATAAATTACCTACAACATCTGCAGCAATGAAAGACTTTTCCAGAGGTGGTTAGCCTCCACCTCAGTTGCTGCACTGGTATTTTTAAATTGTAAACTCCTCTTAAATTATAGGGTTGTGACTTCAAAACCAATATGTATTTCGTCTCTTGTTTCTTAGTTCTCTGTGGTGAGGAAAACAATGTGAGCCAAAAAAAGATCTCTTTATTTTTGCTGCTAAATGAAATAAACTGACTCCTTGTACTATAGTAGGTATCACTAGGTCATTAAATCAAAAAAGAAACATAATTTTCAAGACAATATAATGCATTGTGGAAAGATCATGTTGTATTAAGTTTATCTACAATGGGAACTAATTAAGTAGTCTTCATGATTTATGATGATTATCATTCACTGTCTTAGAATTTCTAATTACTCTGTAGAATTTGATGTGAATGTTATCAATATATGAGATAATATAGCAAATGACAATGCTGGGATGTTAGATGTAGTCAATACTGTTTAAACTCTCTGCTTATCAGGGGGAAACTGACCTTGCTGCATATTTCACTGAGGCAATATTCCCACAAAGTCAGTGAAGCCAAAGCTTGAAAAGAAAGAGCCTTAAAATACCACAGCTTGGAGTGAATGCCTAGAACAGTTGACATCACTAAGTGAGTTTGTTTGAGCAAGTTTTACCTCTTATCTCAGGGAATGTATTTTATTCCTCCTCTGTATTATATCTCCTCTCTAGTACACTATATTTTGGTTTTTGTTGTTTTGGGTTTTGTTTGTTTGTTTGTTTGTTTGTTTGTTTGTTTTGGGGGGGGGGGGGGGGGGGGGGGGGGGGGGGGGGGGGGGGGGGGGGGGGGGGGGGGGGGGGGGGGGGGGG
>JAWWLT010000193.1:0-24232 GCA_035040995.1 Premnoplex brunnescens
CCCCAGCAGCCAATGGACACCCCAGGACACAGGGAACATCCCAGCACCCAGAGAACACCGTGGCACCCAGGGGACACCCCAATGTCCAGGGGAACACCCTGACACCCCCAGCCGCCTGAGGGTCCTGAAAGGGAAAAAAGGGAGGGGAAGGGGCGGTGAGACCCCAAATTGTTGCTGCTCCCATAAAATTAAGGGTAAAAGGGGCTGATTTGGGTCACGGCGTCACCCGAAACCGGCCACTCGTGGCCTGAAGCTGCTCCCTGAGTGACCCCCACCCCCAAATTCAGGGCTCGGTTCCCCCGCAAATCGTCCCCCACACACACTTTTTTGGGGTAAAACCCCCGGGAAAACGGCAAAAAGAGGCGCTGCCTGAGAAACCTGAGAAAAGCAAGGCCCGGTCGGGGGGTCCCGACTGCCCCCACCCCCCTTCCCTTGCCCGTGTTCCCACCGTGTGCCCCCCGCCAAAACCGCCCCCGACCGCGCTCACCCGCCACGCCTGAGCCACGTGACCGGGGCACGCCCGGGGGCGGGAACGACACGCCCCCTCGGCGCCCATTGGGTGGGGAGAACACGCCCCCTCCGCCTATTGGGCCGTTGTGCCGTGAGGCCCCGCCCCCGGCGAGGGGCGTGATGGGAGTTGTAGTCCGGCAGCTGCGGTGGGCACGTTCTTGTGTGTCCTCATGGGTGGGGGGCACACATGTGTGCCAGAGTGAACACGCGTGGCAAGACGCGTTTCAACGGGCACACAGGTGCCAACATGTGTGTGAACACAGGTGAGCACACCTGAGTCCAGGTGGGAACAGTTAAGTGCACGTATATGTGTCCTCATGTGTAGGGTGAACACCCACATGTTCCAGGGTTAACACACGTGCCCAGGTGTGTTTACATGGACATAGAACTGCCAACATGAGCGTGAGTACAGGGAGCACCCCTGAGTGCAGGTGGACACAGCTATGTGTGTGTGGGTGCAGAGGAGTCTGTACATGTGTGTCCTCATGTGCAGGGTGAACACGCGTATGTGCCAGTGTGGGCACGTGTGTTCAGGTACAGAAGTGCCAGCATGAATGTGAGTACAGGAGGCACACCTGAGTACAGGCAGGCGCAGGTGAGTGCATACATGTGGGCACCCTCCTGTGCAGGTGAGTGACAGGTGAGCACACACGTCGGGGGACGCACCTGTGCGTGGAGGTGATGTGTGGGCACCTGTGTGCATGTGTGAGTGTGTGAGAGTGTGTGTGTGTGTGTGTGTGTGCGAGTGTGTGAGTGTGTGTGTGTGCGAGTGTGTGTGTGTGTGTGTGCGAGTGTGTGAGTGTGTGTGCGAGTGTGTGTGTGTGAGTGTGTGAGTGTGAGTGTGTGAGTGTGTCTGTGTGTGTGTGTCTGTATGTGTGTGTCTGCATGTGTCTGTGTGTGTGCAGGTACAGGCGTGTGCAAGTGCAGGTGAAGCCCACGCATGTTCACACGTGTGCGTGTCCCCTCCGCCGTTCCGGGCTGTTGCCGGTCGGTTCCCGGCCCATTCCCGGCACCGCTGTCGGATTTCCTCCCCCTCTGGCCGAGCAGGAGCCGCCGGGGGTACATCGGAGCTTTTGGGACGAAAAGCGGCCGATCCGGGGCTGAACAGCCCGCGCTGGTGGGAACCCACCGCCTCGCCCGGAGTGGGGGGGCTGGAGAGGTCTCTAATTCCTCATTAATGTGATTATAATCACAATTAACGGCGCTCGGGAGGCCGAACTCATCCCGGATCCCGCCGCGGCCCCCGGAGCGGCTCCCGCTCCGTCCCTCATCCCGTGCGGAGCCGATCCCGGCCCGGCCTGCGGGGCTGAGCCGGGAGCGGAGCCAGCCCGTGACGGCGGGTGAGTAACGGGGTGAAGTCATCCCTTCCCATCCCGCTGGCAGCGCCGCAGGAGCCCCGGCCTGGACAAGGGGCCCCGGGGCGGCCCCGGTGGGGTGGGCGCGGGTTGGGGTCTCCCCGCGGGGACGGGGCTCGCCCCGGTGCCGCGGGGTCTGGGATTTCGGGGTTCCCGGGCGAGGACGGGGGGCCGGGCCGGGGGCGGGAGACGGTACCCCCCCTCCCCCCGCGGGACCCCCGGTACTCACGGAGGGGCTCAGAAGCGGCTCCTGGAGCTCCGGGCGCGGCCCCTGGAGCGGCGCGCGGTGGCCGCCGCTGTTTGGAGCGGGACCGAGCGCCGGGATGTGAGTCAGCCCCGCTCGGGGAAGTGGCGTGCGCGGCCCGAGGCGGCTCCGCGCGGGCCATTGACTCCTTCCTTACCGGAACGGACGCGCTTTTTGGGGCTCTCACCCTGCGCCATCCCCCGAATGACTGGGCCGGACTTTCCAGCCCCAAACCTCCACCCCGGAGCCACGCGGGGTTTGGGGACACGGCTGGGTCACGGTCCCCTTCCTGGGGGGCGTCCTCCGGGGTCGCTGCTCCTGAGGTGCCGCCTCCGGGAGTGTTGTCCTTTGTCCCCGCGCTGGGAACTCCCGCTGGGGCTGCTGGAGAGCACCCAGGGGTGCTCGGCCCCATTGCAGCCAGGAGGGGATAGCAGCAGTTGGGAGAATCCCCCTCCTCCCAACCCCCCTTTCGGCTCGTGAAAAGAGTCACGAAAAATGAGAAAAAAAAAATTCCCCTGGTGACTCATTTTGGGACAAAAAGCAGAGAAAGCAGAAGCGGGGAAAGGAGGGGCATTTGGGTCCTGTCCCCCCCGCCCCGGGCCCAGGAAGAGGGTGAAGGATCCGAGATAACATTAAACCCTCTCGTTCCAGGAAGGCTCCCCCATCTCTCCTCAAAAACACTGTCATTTAACGAAAATGGGTATAATAAACAAGAAAACCCCCCACTCGAGGTTTTATTCCCGGCTCCCGTTTTCATTCAGGCAGAATGGAGCGTGGAGGTGCGGGGTTTGGAGATGGGGGGGGAGATTCGGGGGGGTGTCCTGCCTCAGTTTCCCCGTGATCAGGGTCCACCGTGCCGGGACCTGCCGTCGGCTCTGGGATGGATTGGATTTCAGGAATACTTTGGATTTGAGGAACACACTGGATTTCAGGGTCCCGAGGGAGCTGAGCACCCCTGGGTGGGATCCAGCCCCTCACGGCTCCGCTCCAACGGGAGCTCCAGGGAAAGCTTCTCCCCCAGGGGGATTTTAGGGTTTAATCCTGGAAGACGTGCTGGAGGGACAGGGGAATTGTTGGGGTTGGAAGGTGTTGGGGGTGAGAGGGGCCATCAGTGCCATGAAAGGTGTCGGGGCTCAGCCAAGAGGGAAACCCAGCCCGGCTGCCGTCCCAAAATGAGGAGGAAGAGGAGGAGGAGGAGGAGGAGGAGGAAGAAGAAAAGAAAAAGGGAAAGGGATGAAGAGGAGAAGAAGATGAAGGGAGAAGAAATGGAAAAGGAGGAGATGGAGGAAAAGCAAATGGAAAAGGAGAAGGAGAAGGAGGAGGAGAAGAAGGAAAAGGAGAAAGAGGAAAAGGAGAAAGAGAAAAAGGAAAAGAAGAAGGAGAGAAAGGAGGAGAATAAGAAGGAAATGGGAAAGACAAGAGAGAAGGAGACGGAAGGAAAGGAGATGGAAAAGAAGGAGGAAAAGGATGTGGAAAAGGAAAAGGATGTGAAAAAGGAGGAGAGAAAGGGGGAAAAGGAGAAGGAGAAGATGAAGAAAAAGGAAATGGAAAAGGAGGGGAAAATCGCCAAAACGTGCAAGCCCGGCTGCTGGGGCAGCGCTGGATTCGGCAGCTCTGGCAGTACCAGCACCCCTTTGGCTGCAGGGAGAGGGTTCCTTTCAACGGGGGCTTTGGAGTTGGAATGACCCTCCCCCTGTGGGCTGATGCCCTCGGTGCTGGCAGAGAACCGCAGCTTCAGCTCCAGCCTGGCCTCGGAACCGGGAACGTGGAGCCGTGAAATGCCGGCCTGGATTTAATTGCTTCGTGACTGACTGATGTAATCATCGGGAAAACTCCCCTGGGAGAGCCCCCGGGAGCTGAGCCCCCAGCCCGGAGCGGCTTTTGGGTGCTGGGCGGGCTTTGGGTGCCCCCCCGGAGAGGAGACTGGAGGTGCCACCCCGACCCTCTGCCAAGGGGGTGGCATAACCCACCCCCAGCCTGACCATGAGGGTCTTTCCATGGAGAGTTAATTAGTGAGGCACTAATAAGGCTTAATGGCCCCCTCTGGAACGCCCCAGCACCCACAGGATCTATTGAAGCTCATCCATGGAGCTGCTGATCCCAAGTGTGGATGTCCATGGATGCACAAATCCATGGGGATGTGCATCTGGACAAGCAGCTTAAAGGACAACAGAAGGTCCCAGAGACCCTTAAATACCCACCCAAGGGTGCCAGGGGTGCAGGCAACACCTCGGGTGAGCACAGCCCCTTTGTCCCATCCTGAAAATCCCTGGGATTGGGATGTGACAGGAATGGAGAAAAGCATCTCCATTGTGGTACCCCCGTTTTGTCACCCCCATTTTGGCACATCCTTCACAGTCTGGGACAGAGGGTCACAGGGACCCTGAAATAACTCCCAGGTGTGCAGGCAGCACCCTTGGATGAGCACAGCCCCTTTCTCCCATCCCAAACATCCCCAGGATTGGGGTGTGACACACAGAGTGAAGCATCTCTGTTTTGGTACCCCTGTTTTGGCACATCCTGCTCCGTGTCCGGGGCCCCGCTCAGCCCCTTCCTGCCCGCGGGAGGAAGAGCGAGGGCTCCGGGGGCTGCGGGGGCTCCGGGGGCTCTGGAGGTGCTCACGGAGGAGCTCCAGCCCCGGCCCCCGGCCCCCTGCACGGACGTGCCCCCATGGCTTTTCTTCGGCGGCTTTTTGGCTTCCCCGAGAAGAAGCCGCCGAGGCGGTTCCAGCACTTGAGGAGGGATGTGGACCCCGAGGAGACGTGGCTGGTGCTGGGAGAGCTGGGAGAGGGTGCCTTCGGGAAGGTCTTTAAGGTAGGGAGGGACCCCCCAGGCGCCGCCCCGAGGGGGTTGAAATGGGGTTTTCTGCGGTGCTGCTTCTCCACGTGCAGCTCCCACTGAGCAGGGGGCCAAAAAGTCCCGGAACAGCCCCAAATTCTGGTGGAGGGTCCAGCCCGGGGCTGGCTCAGCCCATCCCAGCCCCCAGCCCATCCCAGCCCCCAGCCCACGGGTGACTTCACAGTGGGGTTTGTGCCTTGGCCAGAGTGAGGGGGTTGGGATGGGGATGTTTTTCTCCGAAACCACGATGCAGAGCAGGAAACCCAAACCCTGCTTGGCAGAGCTGCCTTCCGGCACCACTGGCACCGCTGCGCCTGGCCTGGCTGGGCTGGGCCCGGCCAAACCCATCCCTGCTTCTGTCTCTGGATTTTCCAGGACAGAGGAGCGTAACTCAATGGGTGGTGGGAGCACCCCAAGGTCCTGGGGGGGGGGGGTTGTGGAGCCCCCTGTGCCAAAACCCACGGGCTGTGCCCCTTGAGCTGTGTTGGATCCGTGGGAGGATGGAGGTTAGGATTTGGGATACAGCAGGATAATGGAGGTTGGGGTTTGGGATACAGCAGGAAGATTCCCTCCAGGATGATCCTGGTGTTTAAGCCCAGCTTGTCTTCAGCAGCTGGGTCTGGATCCTGCTTCTTGGGGGACCTAAACACAGACATTCCTGATCCAATCCCCAAATCCAAGCACAGCCATTCCTGATCCATACCCTGATACCTCGCTGCCCTTCAGACTTCCAAGTGTGTTCCAGCCACACCAAGGCCAGATTTTGGGATACATTTGGGATGCTGTGACACCTGTGGACAGGGTGGCACAGACACAGCAGAGTCAGGTTTTGGGATGCAGCGGAATGCTCCAGGACCCATGATAGGGTCACAAGGATGTCACCCCCAGCCATAGGACAGCTGCACTTCCCTCTCCTTCCTGGTTCTGGTGCCAGTGGGGTCCCAGTGCCTATCTCCAGCACAGCCAGGAGGGATGTGATGGGTCCAAGCTTCCCTCTCACAAAAAATGATGGGGCTGCTCCTTTCACATCTCACAAACCCTTCCCAAATTCTCCCCCCTCCAGGCACAAAACAGGGAGACAGGAGTGCTGGCAGCCGCCAAGGTGATCAATGCCCCGAGCGAGGAGGAGCTGGAGGGTCACGTGGGGGAGGTCGAGATCCTGGCTCTGTGTGACCACCCCAACATCACCAAACTGCTGGATGCCCTTTATTGGAATGGGAAGCTCTGGGTAAGGGAGGTCCCCCCACCCTGGGCAAGGACGAGGGTCCCACTGGCCCCAGGGACTCGGTCTGGAGAGGCCACATTGACACACCAGGGTGGGACACCTCTCCCTGCAGATCCTGGTGGAGTTTTGTCCCGGAGGGGCCGTGGATGCAGCAATTTTGGGTAAATAAGTGGGTTTTTTTCCCAGCTGTTGGAGGTTTTGGGATAGGACTGGCACATTCCATGGTGTGGAAGGGAGTCCTGGGCAGGTGGATTGGGGTGCACCTCCTTCCAAGCACCCCCCGGGTTTTTGGGGGTGCTGGAGGTCTCGTCAGTGTTGGGGTTCGCTGGTGGCAGAGCTGGAGAGGGGCCTGACGGAGCAGCAGATCCGGGTGGTCTGCAAGCAGCTGCTGCTGGCCCTGGAATACCTGCATGGCTCCAGGATCATCCACAGGGACGTGAAGGCTGGGAATGTCTTGCTCACCGCCTGCGGGGAGGTCAAGCTGGGTGAGTCCCTGGGGAATCCCCCTGGCAGTGAAGCTCCAGGGTGCTTTTCCCCAGGGATCCTCTCCAGCCGTCCCTTTCTGCTCTCCAGCTGATTTTGGTGTCTCAGCCAAGAATTCCAGCACTGTCCAGCGCCGGGTGTCCTTCATCGGCACCCCGTACTGGTAGGAGTGGGGCAGAATCCCTGGGGATGGGGGGGTCTGGAGGGTGAGATGGAGGAGCCCATGTGTCCTGTTGGTGCTCACATGGACTATCCCAAGGGATGGGATCATCTGGAATCATCCAGCTGTAGAATAGGCTTCTTGGGAATGAGACTGGAAGGAGGGGACATGTTGGGGGAGGTGGGTGGGTTCCAGCCCCCCTGGGAAGAGTCAGGGTCTCACCTCTTCCCAAAGGCGGGGATGGTACCTGGACCTGTTTTTTTTGGGAGACACCACCTCCAGTCCAGGGCAGGAGGGACCTGATCCAGCCTTTCCCACACACAGGATGGCCCCGGAGGTGGTGCAGTGTGAGACATCCAAGGAGAGCCCCTACGGGTACAAAGCCGACATCTGGTCCCTGGGCATCACCCTGATCGAGATGGCTGAGATGGAGCCCCCCCACCACGATCTGAACCCCCTCCGGGTGCTGCTGAAAGTCACCAAGTGCCCCCCGCCCACCCTCCGTCACCCCCGGAGGTGGTGAGTCCCCAGCAGGGACTGTGACAGGGGAGAAGGTGTTCCGTGGGGGGCTGGGCTGGGCTCTTGGACCACGGGTGATGCCGGTGGTGGCTCCTCCAAGCCCCACTCCAGGAGCAGCTCTGTGGGTTTCCCACCACACCGCTGGGGTAGGGACCTCCCGCCACGGTGCTGAGTGTCCCTAACGCCACCCCAAGGGCTGTAGGGGGCCCCCAGTGGGGCAGTTTCTGTCCCCCTGCTCACGGGAGCCACCCCGCAGGTCTGAGGACTTCAAGGACTTCCTGAGGAAATCCCTGGAGAAGAGCCCGGAGGAGCGCTGGTCGGCAGGGCAGCTCCTGCAGGTGGGGAGCACCCAGAGCCCTCTTTCCGGGGCAGTGGGACCCCTTCCCGGTGCCGGGACCCCTCCTCGGTGCTGGACCCCCCCATGTCCCTCTGTCGCTCCCTCCCGTCCCTGTGTCCCCCCAGCATCCATTCGTGCTGGGGGTCTCGGACACGCGGCCGCTCCGGGAGCTCGTGGCCGAGGCCCGGCCTGAGGTGCTGGAGGAGGAGGAAGAGGAGGAAGGGGAGGAGGAGAAGGAGGAAGGTCCGGTGCCCTTGGTGCGTCAGCAGTGTCCGGATGGGGTCCACGATCCCTCCAGAAGCTCACGGAGCCTCATCCCTCTTCTCATTGTCCACCCACAGCCTGGAGAGCCCTCCCGCCCCCCGACCGCGGGGGATCCCCTGGGGCAGCCCCTGGGAGCCGCGGGGGGAGCGGGAGAGGAGGCGGACACCCCCCCGGACATGGCCCCCCACACCCCTGTGGGGGCACAGCCCGGGGCCAGCGGAGCAGCCGCCGATGTGCTGCAGCAGGCGGGGAGGGGGCCCCGGGCCGGGCCGGGGGGCTCCGTGAGGGTCCCTGCCAAGAGGCCGCCCGAGCTGCGGAGGCTGTGGCAGCGCAGGTCGTTCTTTGGAGGGGGAAAGTGGCGAGGAACAGCCGAGGAACATCCTGGGGCAGAGCTCACCAGGTTGGAGATGACAGCGCTGGATCCTCCTCGAGGGACATCAGTCCTAGCAGGGGCTGGAGGGGAAGTTCAGGGGTGTCAGGAGAAGGAGACCAATGCCCTGGGGACCCCCAGCAAGGTGTCCAGGCTCCCCTCGGGATCCCAGCGGGCAGGAGACCTCAGGGAGCTGCAGGAGCTGAGGACAGAGCACGGGGGGACCAAGGAACAGCTCCAGGAGGAAACTCAACTTGCTGACACATCACCGGTGGCCAAAACACCCGTGGAGGAACACCTTGCAACCCAAACAAGCCCTGTTTTGACCACCAAAAGTGAGGAGTCCAGCAGAGACCTTCGCTGTGACTCCCTGGCCCCACTGGAAGCCACAGGTGGGGACTGGAGAGGGGGCTCAGCTGGGGGGCAGCTGATGGCAGCCCTGGATTTGGGGACCACGGGGACCAAGCCCCAGAGCTTTGACTCGCTGGTTGCTCTGTCAGCGGTGGATCTGAAGGCTGAGGTTGGCTCCACCAGGGCTGGGAATGACCTTAGGAAGGATGGAGGTGGAGCAGGGAGGGCTCTCATGGGATCAGAGTGTGCTGGTGGGGCTGAGCTGGTGGAGGGGAGGGTGACACGGAGGGAAGAATCGCTGGTCCCTGTGAGGGAGGAGGTCATGGTGGGCTCAGCGCTTCTCAAGGGGTGGCAGGAGCCCACGGTTAGATTGGGAAAGGCTGGAAAGAGGAATAACAGGAAGAGAAGCTCAGTGGTGTGGGAGACCATCGCTGACCCCCCAGACCTGGTGAGGAAGATTGAGGAGGAAGCCACAGCCAACCCTGGAACGGGGGTGGAAACTCTTCCCAAGGAAATCCTGGTGCCAGGAGAAGTGAAACTGGGAGAGGATGTGAAAGGGTGTTTGACTGGACATCGTAAACCACAAGGAGATGGGAACGGCACAGTGGAAGGGGTTTTGGGAGAGGAACCCGAGGCAGCCTCTGCAGCACATCCAGGAGAGGGACTTGCAGGTGAGGGAGCCCTAAATCCAGCAGAGGATTCATCCGCCATGAAGATCCCAGGACCTGTGGAAGAGGAAACTGAAGAGAAAGTGGAAACCAGCCCCAGAGAAAACCAGCCAGGAGCTGCTCATAGGAATGGCTGGAAGGGACCAGCTGGAAATGAGGGAGAGCTCGGAGAAGGCAGGGCACAGGTGGCTCCAGCTCCTGAAGAACCACCACGGGATGGGCACAGGGAGGGTCACAGAGCAGTGCCAGGACCCCGGGAGGCCTGTGGGGGGCTCCCAAAATCCACGAATCCTGTGGGCTTTGGCCGCAGCTCCTCCCAGGCACGGGCGGCATGGGAATCCAGGAACACCCCAGATCCACCCCCCACATCCAGGCGGGTGTCATTCCCTGTGGAAAACGCTGCTGAGGCAGAAGGTTCAGGAGCCCCCCCTGAGGCAACACAGCCCCCGTTGGGCGGGGCATCCCGGCAGGTGAGAGGTGCAAGGAATGTGGGCAGGTTCTCCCTTTTCCCTCCCTCTGCACAGTGGGTTTTGGCAATTTTGGGGCTGGCTGAGCTCAAACTGTTATTCCCAGTTTCAGGAATCTGCCTCGGTGCAAAGGAGGGTGAGGGAAACCCCCCAGTTTGGGACAGATGGGGAGCAGGGGAGGAGGAGGAGCAGCAAGGCCGGGATGAGAAATGCCCTGGAGCGTTTGGCAAGGTGACTGGGGCCGGAATGGGAGATCACCCTGGGACCTCCCACCCGCGTCTGGCCAGGGAGGGGTCTTGGAGAAGGGGAAGAGGTGTGGGAAGGAGGACGGGGCGTGGGCTCTCTGTGTGACCTCCAGGCTTGGAAAAGCCACCTGTCCCCAAGGCTGGGATCTGCTCCAGCAGGAGACCGTGAGCAAGTGCTTCCCTGGATCATGGAAACATCCAAGGACAGGGTGGAAGAGGCTTGGAGCAACCTGGGATAGTGGAAGGTGTTCTCTGCCCATGATCTAAATGATCTTTAAGGGACCTTCCAACCCAAACCATTCCATGATTCCATGTGCTGGTTTAGATGGGATATTGGGAAGGGATTCTTCCCTGGGAGGGTGGGGAGGGTCTGGGATGGAATTTCTAGAGAAGCTGTGGCTGCCTCATCCCTGGAAGTGTCCAGGCCAGTGCTGGGCTAGTGGAAGGTGTCCCTGCCCGTGGCAGGGGATGGCACTGCATGGGCTTTAAGGTTCTTCCAACCCAAACAATTCCAGGGTTCCCTGATCCTAAGGGATGTGCAGCAGGGATACATGAGGAGCCAAAATACTGCCCAGCCCCAAAATGGTGTGTCCAGCAGCAGCTGGACAAAGGGAAAAGGGGAAAGGGAAAGAAGAAAAGGAAGGTGTTGTCCCATGAGCTCTTGTGTCACTCGAGGAGAGCAGGAAAGGGCGGTGGCAGAGGTGACAGTGACACCAGCTGAGCTTGGCAGTGGGGTTTGTCCCACCTCCCTTCCCGTTGCACAAACTCTTCTCTGTGATGATGCACCAGGGCTGAGCTTCTCCCTTCCCTTGGCCCCTACAAGGCCACCCCTGGACCAGGGGGCACCTTTGGCCCCACCTCGCTCCCACTTGTGGTTTTTCAGGCGCCAGGAGCTGCGGGAGCTGCGGGTGCTGCAGAAGGAGGAGCAGCGGGCCCAGAGCCAGCTGGAGCAGCGGTTCCACCAGCAGCGAGAGCAGATGTTCCGCCATGTGGAGCAGGAGATGATGGTAACAGGACCATCACCCCTTGGGATCATTGTCCCGCTGGAGAGGGGCCTGTCTGAGGGGGTGATGGTTGGTTTGGTGCCACTTCTGGTGTGTGAATTTTATTTTCATGGCAGAGCAAGAAGCAGTTCAAGAGCAGCTGTTGGGATCACACCAGGCTCTGGGGAGGGTTGGTGGTTTGATGTCCATTCCTGGTGCATGAATTGTGTGTCCATGGCAGGGCAAGAGGGACTTTTATGACTGGGAGCTGAAGAGAGGGTGTTGGAATCCTATTAAGGGTCACACCACTGTCTAAGGGAGGGTTGGTAGTTCTGGTGGCCACTTCTGGTGTGTGAGTTGAGTCTCCACAGAAGAGCAAGAAGCAGTTCTATGACTGGGAGACTGGAGAGGGATTGTTGGGATCACACCGGGCTCTGGGGGTTGGTTGGTTTGGTGGCCACTACTGGTGTGTAAATTGTATCTCCCTGGCAGAGCAAGAAGCAGTTCTATGACCGTGAGCTGGAACTCTCGGAGCGGCGGCTGCGGAAGCTGCGGCAGCGCCAGGAGCTCCGGCACACGGAGAGGCTGCGGGAAGAGGCCAAACGGCTCAAATGCCAGCAAGAGAAGGACTGGGAGAGGAGGAGAAAGGAGCTGAGGGGAGATGGGAGAGAGGTGAGGGGCTGGGGGCTACCGGGAGCCTGGGGACCGTCCCCCCCCGGGGGGATGGGGCGGGGTTGAGAGTCCTGAGTGGGTTTGGAGGGTTCAAGGGGTGTTTGGGTTGTCCTGGGGGGGAGGGGTTGGAGGGTTCAGAGGGGATGTTTGGAGGTTCTGGGAGAGGATTTGGGGTGGTGTTTGGGGGCCCTGGGGGAGGTTTTGGGAATGTGAGGAATGGTTGGGGGTTCTGTGAGTTTTGAGGGGCTGTTTGGGGGACCTGAGGGTTTGGGGGGGAGTTTTTGGAGGGTGTTTGGAGGTTGCAGGGAGTGGTTTGGAGTGTCCGAGGGGAGGGGAGACAGTGTTTGGGGGTCCTGGAGGGGTTTGGGAGTCCAGGGCAGCTTTAGGGGTGGGGGATGGGAGTTTGGTGTGTCCTGGAGAGTTTTTGGGGAGCGTTTGGGCATCCTGAGGAGTTTTGGGGGGATGTCTGGGGGCCCGGGGGGACGGATGTTCGGGGTTTTTGGGGATTCTGGGGGTGGCTTGGGGGCCCGAGGGGGTTGGTGACTCGTGTCCCGGCGCAGGAGCAGCAGCTCCTGCAGCAGCAGCAGCAGCAGCAGGAGCTGAACGCGGCCCTCCAGAGGGTGGTGCAGGAGCACAAGAAGAAGATGCTCAGCATCGACTGGGAGGGCATGAGCAGGATCCATGGGCTCAGGAGGGGTGGGTGAGCTGGCAGGGACGGGGAGGGGTCTCAGGGGGTGTTTGGAGGTGGTGGTGGTGCTGAGGTCCTCAGGGGTCTCAGGGAGGGGGCAGGGGGTCTGGGTGCAGTTTTTTGGAGGTGCTGATGTCCTGGAAAGGGTCTGAAGGGTGAAATTTGAAAGCACTGATGGTGTCACAGTCTTTCATGGGTCTCAGGGAGGAGGCAGGGGGTCTGGGTGTTTTTTGGAGGTGCTGATGGTTCTGAGGTCCTGCAGGGGGTCTGGGTAGGGGGTTTGAAGGTGGTGCTGAGTGGAGTTTTTGGAAGTGCTGATGGTGCTGAGGTCCACCCGGCAGCCCGGGAGTCAGTGGTGTGGAACATGGAGCAGGGCCACCTGCAGGACAAGTACCAGCTCTTCCAGCAGCAGGTGAAGGAGCAGCACACGCTGCAGAGGCAGCAGCTCCACAAGCGCCACGAGAAGGTGAGGTGGAAAAACCCCCAAGCCCTGTCCTGCCTCCCTCTCCTGCCCCTTTCCCAGAGTCACCAAAAACTAGGAATTAAACTCTCCAAGCAGTTTGTTGGGTTGGAAAAATCCACATTCCTTCGTTGGGTGCTCCCAAATGCACCCCCAGACCCAGCAGAGCAGGGGAGGGTCACGGACTGATCCACGTTCATCACGTTTCCCGAACGCTCAGCTAATCATCCCAGAGGAATTATTGGGATCTGAGCAGGGGGGTTTGAGGGTCTTTGGAGGTCCTTTGGGAACATCCCAGTCCCCAAATTTCCCTTTCATGGTGCTGGACCTTCTGATGAATATTCTCTTCTTGAGAGCGTCTCAAACACAGTCAGGCTGTGGGGCCCCTTCTCTGATCATTCCTTGCTCTGACACACAAAGTGTTCCCCAAACTGAGACATCTCCAGTCCATGGTAATTAATTAATCACCGACTCAGGTAATTAAGGTAGCAAGAACTGTCACAAGGCTATTAATTGCCGATTTAGGCATCAAACACTTACTGTGCTAAAGTCAGAATTTTCCAACATCTTCCCCACTGCTGCATAAAATCCTTTTTAAAGAGATATTCCTCTATTATGTTGGGTGACACCAGGAGAGGGAAAGGATGAGCCGCTTCCACCAGCTCCTGCTGGAGGACCTGCGGAACCAGCAGGAGCAGGACCGGGCTCAGCTGCTGAAAACGCTGCGAGAAGACACCAAAACCCACCTGGCGGTGCTCAAGCAGAACCTCCGGGGCCAGGAGGGCAGCGGGGCCAGGCATAGGGAGAGGACCAAGGAGGTACAAGGACCTGTCCGGGCCAGGGAAAGGACCCCGAAAGCCGTCAGGGGCGGTTTTTAGGGAAGGGGAGTTGCCACGGGCTGTCCTCGCAGTTCCTGCAGCAGGAGGAGAAGCGGCAGCGGGAGGAGCTGCGGGAGCAACGGGAGCAGCAGGAGAAGGAACTGCAGCTCCTGCAGCAGCGACAGGCTGAGAACCTGCAAGAGCTGGAGCAGATGCAGGTCCGGGAACCACCTCCAACTTGCCCGTTCCGGGCACTTCCCACCCCCTGCTCCCGCTCCTCCCGCCCTTTCCATGCCCTTTCCATCCCTTTCTGTCTCTCCTCTCCCAGGGAGAGAAGATGCAGCTCCTGGCGGAGCAGGAGCGGCGGCAGCTGGAGCAGCTGGACCGGGAGCATGGGCTGGAGCTCAGCGAGTGGAAGCAGCGCCTGGCAGCCCGCAAGGAGGTCGGTTTTCTTGCAGCCTGAGACATCTCGCCATCCTGGGATGTGCCGGAGGCTTGGGATTTGGAACACGGGACATGGCATCGCTGCTTCTCTCCACCAGATGCTGGAGGAGGAACTGGGGAATTCGCTGCCAGGGCAGCGGCCGGGAGGGATTCCCAGAGCCCGCAGCAGCAGTGGTACCAGCCACCTCTTCCACAGCCCATCCTGACACTGGGATTTTTGGGAATGAGAGACAGCAAGATGCCTGGGACCGACCCACAGAGGACTGAAGGGTCTCAAAGGCAACTTGAGGGGCAGCTGTCCTGGGAATACTGAGCCCCCGGGAATGCCGAGCCCTTGGATTCCAGGGAATGCTGAGCCTCCCAGCCGGGCAGACCCTCGGGACATCTACCCCCGGACCCCTAGGCTGCGGATACCGGGATTTGGCTCTTCCCATGTGGATCTCCCCTCAGTGAACTGCAACTCAGGGAAATACACCCTTTCTGGAATAACGCCCGTTTCTGCCTGTGTTCTTTAAAAATTCCCTTCCTGTGCCCCTCCTGCCCCCCAGAACTCTTGGGAAGGGGGTCCCTGCCCAGCCCCACCTACCCCAGAGGTGCCCTCGGGGCACCTGAGCGAGGTTCAGGCTCTCCCCAGGGTCCCGAGGGCACTAATTAACCCTTAATTAATGACCTTCACCAGCCTTTCCAGGGGTCCTGATGCCTACCCCTGGCCCAGGAGCTCCACTGAAGCTCAGCTCAAGGGCTCCAGTCCCTGCCCAAACCTGGCTGGGAGCTCTGGTCACCTTGGACCAATCCTGACCTGCAGACTTGGACTCAGCCCTGATCTGCAAGCTTGGACCTAAATTCTGACCTACAGACCAACTTCCCAGGTTATTTCTGGACCTGTCTCAGCACCAGGAACTTTCCTGGTGATCTCAGCTTTTGGTTGAACCTGGTCACCATCTCCAGATCCCAGTGATCCCTTTTATCAGGGAGCTGCCCCACCCTGCCAGCCCGCTAACACTTCTGCGTCATTCCAGCCTCTCTCCTGGTTTGGACACTCCTCCAAAGGCCCATCTGCAAAGTCTGGAACAATTTATTGTTTTCAAACAGTGTAAAAGGTAAACCCTGTCACATGTAAACAGGACACAACTGGGAGTAACAGTCAGTCCAGGAACTGGGAATTACAGACAGGAAAGGACACACAGAGAAGCCTTTTGGAACAGACAGAAGAATCTTTTGGGACACACAGAAGAATCTTTTGGGACACACAGAGGAATCTTTTGGGACACACAGAGGAGCCTTTTGCTGTAGGCACTGGCGGTTCACAGTGAGATGGAGGAACATCCCTACCCATTCCCAGGAAAGAGCTGATGGATCAGAGGTGGCAGGAGCCAGGAAGGCTGAGCCTCAATCATCCATCTGTGCAGGTCCTGTGGTCAGGCAGGACATCTCTGACTTAGAGGTCTTCCTGAGGTGCAGAGACCAGTGGGATTCCTCAGCTGGGAGGAGAAACACCTGCCACTGATGAAGAGTCCAGAGCTGGGATGCCGAGCTCTGGCCTGGGGTCATTCCACAGGCTGCTCCATGCATGGCTTAGTTCCCTGTGTGACCAGGACATCAGACAAGTCCTCTGTGCTCTCCAGCTTCAGATTCTGGGAATACAAAGTGAAGGCTGGGTTTAACAAAGACAGACTGTTCCCCTCAGAGTCTGAAGGCACAAAAGCCCCACAGGATGAAGGTTCAGAGCAAGCCCAGCCCCTCCTGCAACCACCAGCAAGGCCATGGCTGTCCCAGGGGACAAGGAAGAGGATGACATGGCCTCAAGCTGTGCCAGGGCAGGTTCAGGTTGGACATCAGGAAGAATTTTTCCATGGAAAGGGTGGTCAGGCACTGGAACAGAACTGTCCAGGGAGGTGGTGGAGTCCCCATCCCTGGAGGTGTCCAAGGAATGACTGGACATGGCACTCAGTGCTCTGGGCTGGAGGACGAGGTCAAAGGTTGGACTGGATGACCTTGGAGGTCTTTTCCAGCCTCAAAGATGCCATGATTCTATTCCACGAGTCAGAGTCTGGAACACTTAACAGAACTTGGAACAACGCTGAGGAGCAAAGTGCTGCCAGGTCCAAGAACAGGGAAGGACTGGCAGCATCCAGCTGGGAATACGAGTGTTCCTAGCCCATCAGTGTCACTGCCAGTGTGGGAAAAGTCCAAAACTCCTGTCTGAGGAAGAAACATCCCTGCCCGGGGTGTGCACTCACCTTCTCATTTGCCAAGTGCAGGAGGCACACGAAGGCCAAGGGCACGGACAGGTTGGTTGCCATGGCAGCAGGAAGCCTGTGGAAGGGAAGGGAGACCGGAATTAGGATGGAAAGAGCCCACCAGGTCACCAAAGCTCAGCTCTGCTTCCCAGGGACCTCTGTTTCCCCCTCCCACTGGCAAAGGATTTGGTGGGCTGGATGAACCTAAAGCTCCCCCGGGAAAACCTGGAGCAAGGGAAGGGCTGTGACAGACACAGAGGGGCTGTTCTTGCCCAAACTGCCCTAAAGTCTGGCCTACCTTCAGTCCAGCCTGGTTTAGGGTCCCTACCTGTGCAGCAGGTCCTTGGTGATGTCGCTCAGGATCTTCTCTCCTGCCACCACCGATATGTCACCATCTCCCCTCTGCTCGGCACAAATCAGAGACAAAATTTCTCCCCAAAATTTCCCTTTATCCCACATGACCAAGACAGGGATTGCTGATGAACCTCCACAGGAATCCAGCCCCTGCACCTACCTGCCCCACCGTGCCCCTGCGCTGCCCCTCGCTCAGGAGCTCCCACATGTTCTCCTTCAGCCTCCTCATGTCCATCTTCTTGGCAGTCCTGGCGTACTGAACTGCAATCCTGTTGATCTGAGGGAAGCACAGGTGGGATCACAGGATAAACATTCCCCGGGAATGGCCTCAGCTGTTTGATTCCCTCCCCTTCCAGGGCATCACCCAGGAATAATGTCCAACGGCAACCCCAGAGATACTGTGCCAGGGAAAGGGGGTTGAGAGCCCTGATCCCCAGACACCTCTAAACTTAGGGCAACTTGTAAGTCTAAGGTTTTCATTTAAAGAAACTTGAAATTTTAAGAAACTTTTAATCTTAGGAAACTTAATTTCAAGGAACTTGTAATTCTAAGACAATTCTGAGAAACTTTCAATTTCAAGAAACTTCAAATTTTAAGAAGCTTCTAATTTTAAGAAACTTTTAAGGAACTTCCAATTTTAAAAAACTTTTCATTTCAAGGAACTTCAAATTTTAAGAAAATTTTAAGAAAGTAAATTTTAACAAACTTTTAAGAAATTTCTAAGTTTAAGAAAATATAAATTTTAAGGAACTTCTAATTTTAAGAAACTTCTACTTTTAAAAATCTTCAAATTTTAAGAAACTTTTAACTTTAAGGAACTTCCATCTTTATGTGGGAACCCTTCCATATCAGTGCTCCTGTTTGGAATCTGTGCCCTGCTCACCTTCAGGGGCTCTGCGATGAGATCCAGCTCCTGCTCCATGAGGGGGTTCAACTCCCCCACCGCAGCACTGCCCAGCCCAGGGAGGGCCCTGCTCACCTCTGGCCCCTCAGGATTGAACTCCCCTGCCTCGCCCAGCAGCTCAGCAGGGTCATTGTCATCATCACTGTCTGTGACCTGGAGGAGGGACACAGTTCTAACACCACCAGAGATGCCCCAGAGGAGCCTTCCAGGGCTGGCAGTTCCAGTTCCCCAAGGAACAGGGGCTTCTTCAGCCTCCCTAATGCTGGACCCAAGGCAGGTCTAGAGAGCAGAATATCAAACCCCAGAATATCTCAGAATATCCTGTGTTCTGGGAGTGTCCAAGGCCAGGTTGGAGCACCCTGGGCTAGTGGGAGGTGTCCCTGCCCATGGCAGGGGGTGGCACTGGGTGATCTTCAAGGTCCCTCCATCCCAACCCATTCCAGGGCTCTTGCCCATCCCTGGCAGCTCCAGCTCCGTCCCACCAGCAGCTCTGGGGGTCTGAGACCCTCCTCAGCTCCAGCCCAGAGGCAGCTGAAAGACTTGGGGTTAAACTGGCACTTGAATGGATTTCAACTGGCAGGGAGTGGGTTGGAATGGGATATTGGGAAAGCAATCCCATTACATATCAAATACAAAGAGACTCTCCCTGCTCATTACCTGCAGGGCAGGGCAGAAGTTGGAGGTGTCATTGGGGTTGTTGTAGTCGTAGTCCCCGATCTCAGCTTCGTTGCCCAACGTGGTGACTGGCTGCAACGTCCTGCTGAGCTACAGGGACAGACCAGGGGAGGAAAAACACAGAATATTTCTCCAAGCAATGCCTATGCCATGCTCCTTCATCCTCTTTTTCCCCTTCCAGCTCTTCCTTCTCCTTACACACCTCCAGCAAGCCCCTACAAGCCCCTGCAGCCATGGCATCCACAGCAGGCCAGTTCCATGCCACATGTTGGCCTGAAGGAGCATGCCCAAACACCTCCATAATCTCAAGAACTTTGGAGGTTTTGTGCCTGGAGTTGTTGCTGGGAGGCTGTTGGAGAAGGCTCTTACCTTAACAAGAGGTTTGAGGAACAGCTGGAGGATGTTCTGGGGGTCGTAGTTGAAGTCTGCAGGGAGCGTGGTGCTCCTCACGTTCTGGCTTTCCAGGATGGATTTGGCCAGAGTTACAGATGCCTGGGAAAGGGTGGGACATGCCATCAGCCAGGAGCCTTCCAGGCACAAATCACTGCTTGGATCACAGGTCTTTGCCCAAAAGGGGGCAAGGTCTGGGATGCCTCCAAGGAGGAATTCCACACTGGTCCATCCAATGCACCCATTCAGCACCCTGGGACGCCCAGCTGGACATGAGAGGTGTAAACCAGGAAGAATCCAGCAAAAGTGAGGGCAGGAAGAGGCAGGAACTTAGTAGGTACCTTGGTCTGATGGAAATAGGCCTCAAAGTCGATGTCCTCATCAAAGTTCAGCTCAAACGCTTTCCTCACGTTCCTTTTCTTGGGCTCCTTTTCAGAGTTGGTGTCGGCTGGAGGAGGGAAGTGCAGGGAAGTGCCAGTGCCCTGTGACAGAGCCAAGCCAGGCAGCCACTCCCACCGTGGGCATCATCTGCCCCAAACAGACCCATCTGCGGGGACGGATCCCACCCTTCATGTGGGGAAAGCAAGAGGTTGTTTCCAGCCTCGAGTTTCCCAGGGGTTGGTGTCTTTTTACGGAAGCAGAAAGTCTAATTTAGTCCTAATGGTCTAAAGCTAAAAGGTGGGTTGAGATGGAATACTGGGAAAGAATTCTTCCCTGTGAGGGTGCAAAGAGGCTGGGATGTAATTCCCAAAGAAGCTGTGGCTGCCCCATCCCTGGAAGTGTCCAAGGCCAGGTTGGAGCAACCTGGGAGAGTGGAAGGTGTCCCTGCCCATGGCAAGGGGTGACACTGGATGGGCTTTGACATCCCTTCCAACCCCTCCCATTCCATGATTCTCTGGTCCCCAGGATCAGGCCCCAAATACCTACACCTGTTCCGGGGTCGGAAGCGCCAGTGCTCAGGGCCAGCCCACATGGACAGAACGCGGGGGCTGAAGTAGGAATATTCCCCTGGATTCACGGAGAGGTGAAGGCACATGGTCCCAATGTCTCCCTCTCCAAAAGGCCTGCAAAGAGCAAATGTGCACTCCATGGAACCGTTCCTCTGGCATTCCTGGGGGCACGGAATACCCAGAGCAGCTCTGGACAGACATTCCCGCTCCCTGTGCCAGCAGGACAGGACTCCTGGACCTGACCCAGAGCTCAGGGTGCTGCAGTGTCTGAATTCTGCAAGGCTGCTACAAAAAAGAGGTGGATTTGCCAAAGCTCCCCTTGGAAGGCAGAGATATTCCCTTAACACATCCCTGGATTTACCCAGTGGAAGAAGAAGCAGGGAATAAAAGATTTCCCAGAGAGCTGCCAGGAGTTGTCACGGGCCATCAGAGCACAGCCAGATTTTCCATGAGCACTCACCCCTTGCTCTGGCTCTGGCTGACGGTCCCGAAGGAATTGACATTGTCTGTGAACTCCCCAAGCTTTTCCAAGGCTGTGCTCCGGGGGGAATCCGAGTGGAAGTCGTCCTGGGGCAGGTGGGGGGGCCCACTCTCACCGTCGCTCTCCGGCTCCGCGTCGGGGTCGAACACCTGCTCACTCTGCCGGAACTTGTCCAGCAGGGCCGACACTGACTGAGGGGAGGAGCAGCTCAGGAAGGTGTTTGGAGCTCAGCAAGTTCAACTTAATGGCCTTAAGCTGAAGGAGGGGGGATTTAGATGGGATACTGAGGAGGAATTCTTCCCTGGGCGGGTGAGGAGGGGCTGGAATGGAATTCCAAAAGAAGCTGTGACTGCTCCATCCCTGGAAGTGTCCAAGGCCAGGCTGAACAGGGCTTGGAGCAACCTGGGACGGTGGAAGGTGTCCCTGTCCATGGCAGGGGGTGGAAAGAGATGGTCTTTAAGGTCCCTTCCAACCCAAAC
This sequence comes from Premnoplex brunnescens, assembly GCA_035040995.1. Classification (NCBI taxonomy): domain Eukaryota; kingdom Metazoa; phylum Chordata; class Aves; order Passeriformes; family Furnariidae; genus Premnoplex; species Premnoplex brunnescens. The sequence continues at coordinate 20,575 of JAWWLT010000193.1, forward strand.
CAGCCTGGGATTCCATGATTCCATGGAAAAAATGCAGGATATCAGCAGCCCTGCAGCACAACATCCCACTGTGTATCTCAGAGGTGATCATGGAACTCAGGTATCCCACCCAGACCAGTCATCCCACCAACCCCAGTCGTCCCACCTGGCCCAGAGCCATCCAACCCACCTCCTCGTGGGACTCCTCATCCCACTTTGTGAACTGGAACCCAGCCAGGGAAGAGCAGATGAGATGTTTCTCCACGCACTGGGCCAGCAGGGCTGGAGAAGCAAAGGACAATGGGGAGGGACCAGATCCAGGATGGAGCACCAGCAGCAAAAGCAAGTTCCAGGCAGGATTACTTAATTAATTAATCTTAAAGCCACATTTGTGGGCAGTATTTCTTCTTCTCCGCAGAGCTCATTTATCAACAGAAAGGGAGATTTCAATTCCCACCCCAACTCCAGAGTGGCCATAACTCTGGGAATGTTGTCACAGCAGGGTCTGGTCCTACAACCTGGCTCAACATGCTTGGACAAGTGCTCCTTAACCTGGAGCACTAATCTCAAGTCCTGCACAGCTCAGACCAACACCTGCTGGGCCAGGTGTGCCAGAGGCTGGGTGACATGTCAAGACCTAAAACCTACAAAGGTCAAGATCTAAAACCTGCAGTCCTGGTTTTGCAGCAGCTGGTCTCAGCTGGGCCAGAATCATAGCACTGCTGCCCCTGGGCAGCCAAGCAGTCACCAAAGCACAGCCCAAGAGGCTGAGACTAAAATGAGGTCACCTGGGAGATGAAAAGCATGGAAAGATCTGGATGGGCCCAACACTCACATTTTAAATCCATCACTTTCACAGGCTCCGAGTTTGGCAGCAGGAGGGTCTCCGAGGAGGGCAGGGGTACAATCTTGGACTCAAAGAGGAGCTCGCTGTGGAAGCTCTGGGAGTGCAACCCCGTGAGGAAAATCCCAGCAGTGCTGCACTCATCAAAGGAAGCTGCTGCTTTCTGGAACATGGGATCCACCTGCAGGAGTGCAGGGAAGTGGACAATCAAGGAATGGGGGAGATGGAGGGGGTGAAAGACTTCAAAGCACAGATCCCATGGCAGAATGACCCAACCATCTCCTCCCCATCCCTGGAAGTGTCCCAGGCCAGGTTGGACAGCGCTTGGAGCAACCTGGGGCAGTGGAAGACGTCCCTGCCCACGGCAGGGGGTGGAATTAGATGATCTTTAAGATCCCTTCCAGCCCAAACCATCCCATAATTCATGATCTTTCTCAGAGAGGAAAGATCCCTCCCAGCTCCCTCCCACAGATGGGACTGGACACACCTTTGCCGGACCAGCATATTCCAGATGTGTGTGTGTGACTGTCAGAGCTCAGGAGAGGAAGAAACAGTGAGGAAAGCAGAGCTGTGGGAGATGAGGTGGCACCCCCTTCCTCCCCTAGAACAGCACCAAACCCACCTCACACCTGCGATTGGCCTCCGACACATTGATGTTGTTCAGGTTCTGCTCAATGGTTTTGAAGGATTTTTTCTTGGGCTGAATTTTCTTGACAGCCTCAGGAGCTGGACTGTCTTCTGACAGAGGAAGAAGAGCAAGTCACACTTCAAAAACTTGCTAAAATACCCCAAGAGGGATAGAACAGCATTTAGTTCAAATCGTACTGTTTGTTAACACACAGTGAAGCTCCTCAGTCAGATATTTATTGGCATGAACCATGGATATTTCACTGCCTGGATGCTGCTTTGCTTTTTATTGCCTCTGTTTGGCAACAAATTGCCCCTGTTTCATCACAAATTGCCTGTTTGGCACAAATTGCCCCTGTTAGGTCACATATTGCCCCTGTTTGGCCCATTTATTCCAGAACAAAGCACAGTAAAGCAATTAATTGTTAATGGTCCAGATCAGACCAAGTATGGTTTGTGTCCAAACCTAAATCATGGACTAAACCACTGAAGTCAGGACTGAACACAGAGTCAGGTTCTCACCTCAACCCTCCCTGTTCAAACACGCAGGGAAACTAATTTGGGAAGTCCCAGCCATGGAAGAATTAATTCCAAATCGCTTCAAAATTCCCTGAGCACTGAGGTTCCCCTTGTTCCCGGGTGGAAAAGCAGCAGCTTAAGGGAGAATGAGAGAATTGCACCTTCCTCTGGGCTGTCCAGGTCCTTGGCAGGTGCTGAGTCCTTGCCCAAGCCCCCGAGGACTTTGTAGGTGTCTGCATGGACCATGTCCACACGCACAGAGTAGATCTTGGCACTGGCATCCAACGTCCCCGCTGCGACCTGGCACCAGGGACAGGGAATTCTCAGTTGGGAAGAGGAAAGTGTCATCTAGAAGATACAGGCTGACCTCCTGAATGCTCTGCATTGCAAGGAAAACTGAGAACAGCTGGAAAAGGATTTATTCTGAAAGTCAAGGGACCCCCAGGAGGGGCCAGGGTGTGGTTTCCCCGTTTGCTTCATCTTTTGGGATCACACATTAAAATACTTTAAAAATTGCCAAGATTAAGCAGTGGGGAGAAGCAAAAATCTCTCCTCCAACTCCCCTTTGTGCCTCCTTTAGGGTCACGCCACTGGTACTGTTCTGTTTTCTCAAATTATGAAGTCAAGGGGTGAAGAACAGAAGATGCCAAATTCCTTTTCCCATCACAGACCCTGCTGGAAAAAACCCCCTTAAAGCCTTTCCCACCCTTCCCTCAGTTCCATAAATCCACAACCAGCTGCCCCAGGGATTCCTTGGGGCCGCATCAAAAGTCCTGCCACTTGTCCCTTCATCCAAGTTTTCCCTCTCAGCATCAGTCAACTGTCTTTTCCTTGGTAAGTTCCAATTCTGATACATCCTGGATTGAAATCAGACCTGCACAAAATTCTTTTCTTTTCCAGCCTTGTTTTGCTCCTGGTCTTAACACTCAGTATTAACGTGTCTTACTTTTAAACAAGATTTCCTTCTGAAGGGCCATAACTGAGAGAAATCAGAGATTAATTTCTGTGGTACAAAAGGATTCAGAGCCTTAAACTCCTGCAAGAAGTGACTGTGCTGCCTCTCCCAGGGATTTCTGGTGGCAGGAACAGGCTCAGCTATCTGAGCATTATTTGGGGTTTGGCACGAATCAGGTTAAATCCAGATGGAAATAAATAAAGTACGAGATGGAAACAAACACCTCTCACCTTGAAGTTGGTGAGCTCAGAGTTCTTCTGCTTCAGGATCTCCGTCATATAGTCGATGAGGTGCAAACCAAAGGCATTTTTCGTGGTGATTTTCTGGAACAAAGCACAGGTGGGGACCAATCCCCAGGCCAAGGACAACCCTCCCCCTGCCTGGACTCTCAGCCTGGGGGGGATTTCGGGCAGGGCTGAGGGGCTGCAAGGTGTGATGGTGGTGGGAGGGCACCAACAACCCTTGGGAAAAGGAACAGGAAGAGCTTGGAGAGATGGGCAGAGAAGAACTTTTGGAAATTCAACGGGGCAAATACAGGTCCTGCACCTGGGCAGGAACAGCCTCAGACACCAGCACAAGTTGGAGCAACCTGCTGGGAAGGACCTGGGGGTCCCAGTGGACAACAAACTGTCCCTGACCAGTAATCAATGGGATCCTGGGGGCATCACGAGGAGCATTCCCAGCAGGTCAGGGAGTGCTCCTGCCCCTCTGCTCAGCCCTGGGAGCCACATCTG
>JAWWLT010000194.1:0-23830 GCA_035040995.1 Premnoplex brunnescens
CTGTGTATTATATTTAAGAACTGTTATCCTTTCATATATTCATATATATATATATATATATATATTTTTCTAATTAAAGTTCTGTTTTCTAAATTTAAGGAGAGGGATTTTTTTTTCTTGGTCAACATAAATTTCTTAGTTCCCCCCTCGAACTTAGACACTGTTCTACTGTGTTAACACCATGTGTGGACATTGATCAACATGTAGAAAATATAGTACTGAGAAGTGATGCCACTTCTCAAGGGTGTAAGTGTAGCGACTAATAATATTTTTAATTACACATTCATTATGCAGTTCACAAAAGTGCATTATTAAACTGATGTTTTTACTCTAAAGTTGTCTTTTTTTACCTAATAAAGCACTTGCCTTTAAATCCAAACTTAAGTTTTGCAGTTGCCTGTCATCAGAATGATTAATGATTTTCATTTCCTACTTTCCATTCCCTGTTACTGCTTTGGGACTTCTTTTATGCAGATCTGAGTCCTTTCAGCACTTAAATATATCTGCATATTTATTCATTCATTGATTCAGTAAGGCAAAGGGAGATTTGCAGTTATGGACACTTGTGATGTGAAAATGGGTGAGAATAGAGGAGAGCAGATATCTTGAGGATACATTCTTAGTTTTCTTTGTGTTCTTCTTTAGACTTTGACACTTAGCATGCTTGAAGAGTCATGAAAGCAAAGGAAGTGAAATGGCCAAAAATACAAGAAAAAATCTCTAGTGTATTTATCTCGAGGGTAGTGTTTTGAGGTCTATTCCTCACAAGCCATAACAGGTCAGTATGAGACCAACATTCAATATCTTCTTCTTTGAGAAATTTTCAGCACAAAGTTCTATATCATAGAAGACTTTATTTGTGTTTGAAGTGCCAAATCATTTTGTCAGTAGCATATGAGCATTTCTGCTGCTATGTTTCCTGGGGACACGTAAGGGATGTGCTGTATCTCTTCTGCACCTATATGGAAACTATAGATTTCCTTAAAAGAAACACCTCAGAAACATTTTCTTTGTGTTGCTTCATCAAGAAAACTGAATTAACTTTCAGTGCCTCTTAGGAGCTTACTACTTGGTGTGTGACTGTGAATAACAGTGATGGGGAGAGCCAGGGAGGGAAAATTTTAGGATGCAGGTTACTAAGAGAAAGTGCAGCTGGAGCCTTTTTTGCTGTCACTGCCTCAAGCTGCTGTCACAATTGGAGTAGGGAGCTCTTATGGATCTACTGGAGGCAGTTTTAGGAAGTGCTTGTTAATTAATTACTCTTTCTTTGTTTTCCCTTGGGTATGGCTTGCAGTGCAGAGTTTTTGCCAGTGACATGTATGGGTAATCCAAGAATAGATGATATGTCAGTAGAAAGAATTTCTGACACTTTATGCAGTCAGTGGATAGATTTCTGGAGACTTTCTTACCCATTTGGTTACATCAGGAAAAGTCTTTTTAAAAGCATGCACAAATAGCAGTTCTAGTGAAGACACTTCATCCTTTCCTTGTACACTCTCCATATCCACACATTACTCTTTGCATCTCAAACGTAGTGCAGCTTTCTTTTGCTGAAGATATTTAAGCTTGCACTCAGTACTCAATCTGCATCTGAATCTGCAGCTTGCAAGCCTAGCTGCCTGCACCAGATGTATTCCTCAATAGTTAATTAATTTTCTATATATCTTAATTAAAAGTCATTGGAAATTTAAAAGGTAACATCTGTTTGCAAAAATATCTTTAATGGAATTTTCACAGTAATATTACTTCCAGCATTGAACTTCCACAGTTACAGAGATTTCACAAATTTTTCTCACGTCTGATTACTCAAGATTTGCATTTCTCTGAATAAATACCTTCTACATTTTTTTTTTTCTAATTTAATCAGATCCACAGCTGGACTATCACCACATTTGTTATAAAACTGGCATTGACATATATTTTCTTGTTGTTTAAGTATAAGGAAGCTGAAACTAAAAGGGAATATAGAACAGAAGTTTCAGTATTACATAGTGAACTAAATTTGTCAATGAGTACATCAAAAAAGCAAATTCTCAAGGATATAGAAATAGAGGTTGGCACAGAAAAGCTTTGCTCTAATACTCAGTGCAATTGTGACTCATTCTTTTAAATTCTTTCATGTATCTTTGATGCTAGATTTTAGAGATAAATATCTAGAAATATTTTCAATTAAATTATCCCTTAAATCATACCAGGAGAGTGGAAAAAAAATAAGCGAAGAATCACTTATTACTCTAAACTAAACACACTTTCAAATTCAAAATTACCTACATTTTATGGGAAGAAATCCAATACCCTTAGAAACTGAATGTAATAAGTACCTCACACGTCAGAATATGAATCCCTGCGCGCACCGTTAAGTATTTAAGAAAAAAGGCAAGGTTTAATTTGTAAGTATGCAAAAAAAAGTATGCAAAGAAGTCAGTTTTTTGATAAATAAATGCTTTCAGGAAACAGGAAATTAGAGCCAGAGACAGAAACAAGGACAAAGGTAGAGAGAAGGTTCAAAGTTTTTAAATTATATTAATTTCATACCTTGTTGTGAGAAGGATTCTCACAAACCAGACTCTTCCTTATTTTTTATTGTAGAGACTTGCACCTGTAAGCAGAGATTAAAAACAGAACTGAGAGCCGTTCTCTTCAGGACCTATAAATTATCTGAATCTGCTCTCTGAAACTTTTTCTCTCCAACAAATACAGCCTACCAATCCTGCTTTTTTTTTCTTCTCCTAAGTAGCAAAAGTCTTTGTAAAGCAATAATGTAAACTTGAACTATTTGAACAATTAAATGAAATTTAGTTTTTGTCTGCAATTTTATTTTTGTCTGCTCACTTAATCATCATTAGTATGTCATATAAAAAGTAATACAAGGAATATGAGGTCAAGTTTTCCTTGATGTTCCATATTCATAATTCACTGACTTTGCTCAAATCCAGGAGTGGAAAAGAAAAAATATAAAGAAGAAAAGTTGTTTAAAAAAAAAAAAAAAGAAGAAACAAACCAAATCTTTGAAATAGGAGTTCACTTTGGCTATGAGACTGATGAAAAGAAACCTCCTGACAAATCAATGATAAAAAGAAGATTTAAGAAAGAGGATTACTTTGTCAGCATACTGCAGCACGTGTTAGGTACAGTTTTTAAATTAAGTTGGTGGTACAGTTTTTTAATTTGTAATCTCATGCTCATTATTTAATGTATAAAATACATTATTTAATGGAAAGCAGTATTACACTGGTAGTTGAGCAGCAACCTCTAGGAGATAATTCTGAAGCGGGCACCATTGTTTCATTATAGCCACATGATAACTTCCTAGAGCCAGTTCTTTCAGAAGCAACAAGATCATCTGTCCTTCAGCCAAGTGACACAGCATGTTCATATTCTCATTAAGGAAAAAATCCAGATTAAAACCATTTACAAAACAGGTGATCACTATTATAAACAGGAATGCTTCCTTCTGTTCAGGGTCTCAGCTGAACAGAACAAAATTATCTTCTCAAAAGCTGATGGTCCTCTAAAAAGTGTTAAATAGAATGTAAAAAGATACATTTAGAGACAGCTGAGCTAAGCACCAACAACACACTGACCTAATGGAGTTTCGAGCTCTCGAAATGAACACTGGAAGAATAACAGCATACACATGCATGTGGCATCCATGCAGCTAATAAATCCCCTGTGAATGTCTTTCATGTTCAGGTAGTTCTGGTTAGATAAATTACTTGTGCAAGGAGCTCTTCTCCAATAACAGGAAAGTGTTCATAACCTTACCAGTGCTGAGCAAGTGCCTCATCAATTCTCAGAGCTCATCTATACAAATGAGTGGAGATTTGGTTTGAAAGAAAAAGCCTCAGACTTTTTATACCTCCATGTGCAATACAAACCCAATGGCTGTTCAACATCTTCCTGCACTGGTATCATAAAAGATGAAGATTAAGAGATGGCAGAATTCAATGTGATATCACATAAGCTACTTTTCAAACAGAGTTTCTGCACAAAATGGTAGAACCAAAATTTGTTGAAGATTTACATGGTTCTCAGTCCACATAGAGCTACTGTCAGGTTTTTTTTTTTTTGTTTGGTTGGTTTTTTGTTTGGTTTGGTTTGGTTTGCTTTGGTTTTTGTTTGTTTTGGTTTTGTTTGGGTGTTTTTGTTTGTTTGTTTCTTTGTTTGTTTTTTTGTTTTTTTGTGTTTTTGTTTGGTTGGTTGGTTGGTTGGGTTTTTTTGGTTTTTTTGTGAAATTGGCTTCCATTTCAAAATTTTAACCACTAGTAGAAAACATAATAAAAGGAATTTCTTTTTCCTCATTGTCAATACTTAGCACCAATACTATTGGGTTAATATACAGAAACTTTAAAATAAATATGCTTCAAATATCCATTGTTAGTATGCATCCTATTAGGAGATTATGTCAGCTTTTAAGAACAAAGAAATGTTCAATTAACTCATACCACTTGCTGGAAAAAAGAATGCATTATGTCTCCACATGACTCTAAGAGAAAAATGACCAGCATTAAAATACACACACACACACACACACACACACATATACACATACATATATATTTAGAACATAAATATTTAATTGGTTGGTTTTATTGCCTATAATAGGGAGAAAAATGTGGAAATTTGGTTACTACTTTTGACTTTCCTCTCTTTCATATGAGACTCATCTGTTTCTAGCTATATTTTTCAAAAGTGTCTCTCAGGCTATTTGGTGTAATGCTGGCACCAAGAAGCTTCATAATTCTTATAGGCTGGGTTTAAGTTCTGTATTATCTCAAAGACAGTTTAAGGAGAATCTGTGTAGATAAATTGATTGCATTATAGGCAGGAAAAAGGAGAAAAAGAGAAAACATATCAGCATATCCTGTGCAGAGCTAGATGAACTTTATAGTGAAACACATGCCTAATTGGATGTTTTCACAAATCTCAGGAAGAAAATCAGTGGATGGATAGTCAAAGGGAAAAGATTAGTTAGAAAAACATGTATTTTTTCAACTTTAGTACATTTCTCTTTTGCACTCTTAGAAATGTTATGCAAGTACATGAAAAAGATAAAGCCATAATTTATAGCTTTATAAATGTTCTTAAGATCTACTGCACCCAGTAAACACCTTTTAGCATGAAATAATAGTTTTTCAGAATAGTAGATTACTTTTTTCTTATTATTTTTCTCTGAAACTGCAATACCTGTGTACACTGAATTAGAGATAAAATGTTTTCACTTTAACAATATGGCTTGGCCAGTGATAAACCTGCCTAGTGCCTGGTTCAATTCTTTATTAAGATTAGACAACTAAATGAAATTAGCTTTGTAAAATAAAAATGCGACACAGCACTCAACCTTCCTCTCGGACCTCAACACTAAAAGTCTTTCATCGACTTGAGTGGATTTACATCAGATGTCCATAGTAACAGCATTACCAGATTAGGCTTTTGAAAGGTTTGTCACGCATTCAGCAAGGGAATTGCAGGCCCTGTGTCAGTGCATCTGCTCAGCAGAGAGGTTTTGCACATTTTGCACAGTTCTCTGGGTCACCCTTTATTAGACACTGAAGCCTACATTTAGATAATTCCTCCCTGGATCCTAAGCAATTTTCATAGTTTTAAATAGCTATAGAACTGTTTTTATTGGTCTCTATGAGATCTTAGTTTATCACCCAGAATTACAGTGACTTCTTTCAGCCCTAAAAGCCCATTTGCTTCATGAATGACCTTCTGTGATTACCCTGTCATATCTGAAAGGCCCAGGTGGGCCTTGGAACAAAACTCCTGTACTGGCAATCTTTTGGTCACGTATTTACCTCATTCATAATTTTGATATGCAAAATATCTGAAATACTGAAATGCAGCTCTTATTTGGTTTATAGGCTAATATTTCACAAACTTGAGGTTTTGTTCATCAGTTGTGCTGGGTAATCTTGCTTTTGTTTCTGAAAAATTATGCTAGTTTATAAGTGTATTCATGTAATTTTCGCCTAGCAGCTTGACTGGCATTTGGAAGAAATAATGAACTACTAGGCAAAAATTTCTTTAGAGAAAACACAATATTAAGTAGCTACTAAAATAAGATCTAATATTAATTTTCTAGGCTTTTCTCAAGTAACAGGGTAGTGAAGCAAAATATTAAAATCTATAGAGGCATGAGAGTTTGTTATAAAATTTTGATTAGAATAATAGAAAGCCTTTGGTGAAGTGTGTTTGCTAATATTTATATTGCAAAAAGGGATATTGCTTAATTTACTGATTTTATTAGCTTACTGATACATTATAATTGCAACTTTGGTTCAGTTAACACTGTATTCCATCACAGCTGGAAAAAAAGTGCAAAAATTATGTGGGGTTTTTTAATGCTAAAAGCACAAAGGAATATTATATATATACACTTTTCTTATGTCATTGCTTAATGAGTCATGAATTGTGGAGCAAAATGCTAAGCCAAACAAGTGCAACTAAAGTTAGCTATAATTCATTATTTTTGAAAGGATATAACATGGTCTTATCTTTGGAATTCTGAAATAATTATCCATAATCATGACAGGTAATGCAACAATTCAGTAATATTCTATAATATCATGCTGCATCCAGCAGAAAGTATCAAAAAGTGAAATTTTAGATCACATTCTGATAACATTTCCTAGACTAAATTAAAACAATATAATCCTTCAGAAATAAAGACTGTAAATCATTCCAGACATGGTTGATTTTTTCGTCAGCCCCACACATACCAAAACTTTGAATCATACAGTCCATGCTCTCTCTTGGGACAGTATCACTATCAAAGAACAGTTTAGTGGAAGAGCCAAAGGAACAAAAAATAGAGATGTTTGTAATGAAGATAGAGTGAAAGCAGATTGTTATGTACAATACAAACAGATATCCCAAAGCTTTCCTTACCTGACCACCAATCCGATTTAAATCCCCTGACTATTTACCCCAATAACCCCAGTGAAACATCAGAACTTTATATGGGTTTGCTGGTTTAAAGGTAAACCAGCAGAAAAATGAACTTAACTCAAAAGAGATTACAAGTCAGATCTACAATTTACTAAAAAGGTTACAATAAATACAGTTATACAGAGAAAAACCTGTTTTTAACCCACAAAAACCCAGATGTATAACCCAGCACCCTGAGGCATGAACAGAATGGTGTTTGTTAGCCCCTGTGCTGAGCGCCACGTTGTTCCCCCTGGGTACAAAGTAAAAGGAAAGGAAAACCTGTTGGTGAGGATGATAGTTGCAGTCTGGTCGAGAGTGGCAGTTGCAGTTCTGTTGAGGTTCTGGTCCTCCTCTGGGTCTGAAGAGTGGTACCAGAAGTCCCAAACCTATATATGCTTAGGTTCAGGTGGGAATGCCCAGTACGTCCCCCAGACTACAAGATTTTCACAAGGGGTGATTTAACTCAGTGAGTCTTGGGATATTTTTGGAATCTTTGATGATCTAGGTTGTTGCAACTGCCTGTTGTGCCAGTCTCTAACAGCACATCCCTAACAGACATGATCCCTCAGGCTGGGTATGAAGGTGCTGATGCCTCCCCTGAAGGGCTTATCATAGCTGAGTCACTGGTGTGAAGACACAAACACTCCCCTGTCTAACAGGGTTCTTTAACACCCAGCTTGTGTTCTGAGGTATCGGATGTGCCCTGGGCAGCTGCTGCAAATGATCCATTATTAACAGTTCATGAGAAATGACATAGAGGGTGTAGAATATATACTTTTGGTTACACCCACATAATGATAAACTGGTCCTGGTCACTATAACTGGGACAATGAGCTTGTACATGCTGCTGTGTTAACAAACAGCTGCAGAAGAATGCGAATAAACCTACTGTGCAGACAAATGTCTTCAACTGAGTTCCTTGTTAGCATCTACCAGACTCTTTCCTTAGACATGACTACCTTATCTCCTTTTGTGGGTGGCTTTTTTTTTTTTTTCCTCCCATGTCTTCTGTTTTCTAAGGTTTCAGGGAGCTGTTTGCCAGGCATACAGATTATCATTAATTTGAGTGCATTTAGCTATCCAACTCTTTTGCTACCTTTCAGATTTTCTGTCATTGTTTCTGTTTAAAAAGAGCTACCAGCATTGTACTACAATGGATGAAGTACAAGAAAATCACAAACTATATAAGTGAAGGTGACATATCCTTAGAAATGCAGAAATATTCACAACTATCACAAGAAAATTGTGATTAACCCACTAGTGTTTCTGCATGGGTTTACCAGCTGTTCCTTAAATTCCATAAATGTGAGGGAAAAGAAAGCCTCTCTGACTGGGCTAGCACTCTTCCAGAAAGAAGAAACATGGATATAAAAAAATTTAAAGTTTAGGAGTTTAAAGTTCATTTCTTATCTCATTGCTGCTTCTAATAAATTATTCTAATCTCAACCCATCACTTTTATCTTTTGCACCAATTCTTCTCTTCAGCCCGCCGCTTGGATGGGGAAAGGTAAGAGAAGAGTGAGCAAGTGGCACATGGTTTGGGGTGTTTTCAGTGGGAACAGTAAATTGGGGAATATCATTCCTAAACCATGACAGCTCCTGACATCTCTCTGCATCCTGAACTTAATGACAGACAAAAGAAAGAGACAAGGGTGCTAGAAAGCACCCATGTCACACTACTTCGGAATGCTCTTTGGAACAACATCATAAGAAAATTCACTAAAACTCACCCAGTTTTGAGAGTACTTTGCAACTATTTCATCTTGTTCATTTTTAAAAGATGACTGGAAAGCCTAGTAACATTTTAAAATGGAGACAGAGGGGGAACAGAAGCATGTTGGTAATATCACAGCATCACCTGCTCTCCTGCCAGACCTAAAGCCTCAACAAGTGTGAAGTTTGGATAGACATGAGGAATATTTATGCCAAACCTCTGGCTCAATCATTTATATTTAAGTCCTTGTAAACAAACCCTGAGCAAGGTCTCAGTCACCCAGGTTTTCCCTGTACTGCTTCTGATGGTGAGATGCCAGAAGCAGTGCAGATATCCTTTAATCCAGAAAGTACAGTACCCATTTTAATGTGAGAAGTCCATGGAAGTATATAGTGTTTCTGTGATTTAAAAGAGCATTACACAAATATAGACAGAAAAGCTAAATAACTCAGCCAAGGAAGAGAGGTAGAGGAGAGTTTCATCATGACAAACTGATAGAAAACACTGGAAAGTAGAAGAAAACGTGAAAAGGACAGTAGAAGTAATATACTGATCACATGCTGTCTGTACCTAGCTTGCAACATGAAACATTTAAGATGAAAACAAAGAACTTTGTCCAACATGCTGTTACTGTAGCAGGATATCAGAGCACCACCATTGCACCAGTGAGATCTGTGAGTGTTTTGGGTCAGACTAAGAGAAATTAAAGCTTTAATTTTACTCTGCTCAGTGGTAAATGAGTAATAGATAAATGAGTTTTTAAGAAATTATGAATTTATTATTTTATGCCATATGCAATAGTTTCGAGGAAATTATTAGGACTACTTCAGTGCAAAAAATTAGATATATTTAGTACTTCATAGAATCAAGATTTCATAAACGAAGCCTTCACTTAAAGTAATAGAGACATAAGTTGATGATGTGAACCCCCTTGGCACTCATACCTGTGGAATGGAGTTGTTCTACTTTTTTGAAAGTAGGGCAGATAAAAAAAGATGTTTCACTGTTAATCCTAAGATCTAAGCACTTGGAATCTCCTTTGATTGCTACACAGGAACAGAAGTTCTTCTAGCAGTAAAACATTAGAATTTCTGCTAAAGTTGCTGTCCAAAGTATGAAATAGAGCAATGCAGATATAGGTAGTATTGGGCTGAATTTGGCTGACAGCTCCCTAGTTACAGGTGACAATTATTTTTCACTTATGCTTAGCTTGTCACAGTGTGCTAAGGTGTTCTGTTGGTAATTCAGTTTCCCAGAGAGCTTCTTGGCAGAAGTGTTATTAAAGGTTATTCCAGAAGTTCATGCTTCAGATCAAAGTAAAGCTATATGTTAAACTTTTAGTTCATTCTAAGATCAATCACAGCAGTATAGAATTACCTGCTTTGGCACATTGCTAAAAACGTAAATCTTTATTTCAAAGCCAGATCAAGAAAATCGGGTTAGTCAGAGATCAAACTGGCATCCTTGGAAAACAAGGCTGTGCCAATAACAACCCAGCAATATGAGATTTCATTCTACAGAATTTCATTTGCAGTTCAATTCTGCATTCATTGTGTGGAATATCTGTACTGAAATTTACAGACTCATTCACAGTTGTTAATGTCAAGATGTACATTAAAATAAAAAGGAGATCCCTCCCATCTTCCTCAGTTGGTGGTATTTTCCTTTTAGTTTTAGAAGCAGAACAAGTCAGTCAATTCCCCTGCCCTGGAACAAGTTTTACCATGCTTCTTCCCCTGTGTTTATCAGTTTCCCAAACACATTTATTCAACAAAAGTCTATTCAACTTATTTATTGTAGAAGCTGAACTCTACTAAAGGGTTTTACAAGCTATGGAGTTGAAAAAGCAAACTTTGAGGCTGTGTATAACATCTTATAAAACTAAGTTGACCTTCTTCTAAGTATTTTTTGCATAAGCACTGCAGCCAAGGTAAGTGCTTCTAGGAAAAATCACTCATTTGGAACAACCATTTTGTTACCACTGAAGCCTTTTGAAGATTTCCAGGTTCTAGCTGCAATTTGAGGCATCTTATATTTGGGTTAGAATCTTGTTTAGGCAGCAGCAATACTATTGGCATCACTACTTCAATAGAGTTGTGAACTAAAGGGTGAAGCATTAATTAGCTGATCAAAAAAATTTTTTCCCCTCCAAAAGTGATGAGAGATACTATGATACAAAAAAGTTTTACTACTTTTTCATCCAATTTATAGAGAGTTTAGAGCTGGATTCAGCATAATTGATACCAGTAGGAAATGTGAACACTGGAAGAATCAAAACCTTACAGTGAAGTAATTTCTTTTTTGTATTGGTACTCATATTGTTACTTCAAAACATTCTATTAATCATATATATAATTGTATGAGGCCTTTTCCATTCTATTTGTCTCTCTTATCTTGAACTATTACTTTCCTGTAGTTCACCATTCTTTTCCTGTAGATGTTTGCCAAATAATGAACAGAGCACTTTACAAACATATACCATTCAACTCCATAATTTACACAATAAAATGGGATTTTAAATTGTGTAATAATTAATTCTTAAAGATTTAAAGAGAGAATAAGAAGGAACATTTAATTTATTTCTCTATCAGAGAATGATTTCAGGAGAGAATAATGGTTTTGAGACTCAAAGGTATTTAGGGGAAAAAAAAAAAATCTATTGAACTATATTGCCAAGGGATATCCAAAGATGATTAAATCAAAAGCTGACAAACACCTCAGCAGTGCAAGTAGTTTAAGTCAACTTCATATTTCTATTTATCATTAATCTAACTGACATTGGGTACCTAAATATCTTACAGATCAAAGCTCTTTATTCTCTTTTATTAAAGTAAAGCCTTACAATAGCACCTATTTTAAGAGGAGTTGCCCTGATTTTTCATCTTTTGACATTATAATTTGTCAATACTTTTAATATTTGCCTATGTTTTCCAGGAATGTTTTATGTGAACAGTCATAGTTCTAGTTGGTAGGTGTTTTCGGTTTTATCACCATAATCTTCTGCCACCCTTGGAGGGATTGATCTTTCTTTGGCCATTAAAATTAGCAAATGCTACTATGGATCAATCTAAAACAAAAAGCCAGTTTTAAAGCACAGTGTCTGGGATTGTTCCATTTCACTGCAACAAGTCAACCAGAATGTTTCCCCGTAGGTTCTCCATTATGTAACACACTGACTGTCCAGGCTCTGGTCTTCAGAAACAGGCAAAAGATTCAGCCTATTCTTAGAGAAAAGCCTGCTGAACTGCTTGGCCATTGCTCATTGCACTGACTAGAGCCCCACAGAGGTCTATCTGCAGTCTCGTGACAGGAGGCGCAGGACCAAGCCACATATGGGGTGAAAGACACACTCTCTTCAGGGCCCACCAGATTTTGTCTAGTTAAGATATAGGATCAGGAGATTTGACAGTGGCGTGATTCGCATTTCCCTTTGAGAGTGGTACAGCTCATTGTAGTGATGCCTAAAGGTTTGGTGTGTATTTTGTAGATCTTTAGAGTTTTAGAATGATAGGTATTCTTGCTCACATATTAAGTGGTGTTAGAAGTTACTGAATTAATTTTCTCACATGTTCTTAAGCTTTCTGAACGTCATGGTGTTTTGCAGAGACAGCTGCAAGATAACTGGAAGGCAAAATAAAAGAAGAGCCCAGAATCCTTGGAGCTGCTCCAGGGGGGGCAAACTTAGGACCCTGGTGGGTGGGACAGCAAGGGAAATGGGAATCATAGTTGGTTATAGGTATCTTACATGTTAATTACTGGAAGATTATAAAAACTGTAACATCGCTGGTTGGGAGGGGAGGAGTGGTGGGGACACAGGTCTTGCAGTGGTGTGCACCTCCATGGAAGCTTCCAAAAAAGGTATTTATCTGTCTTTCTCCATTATTGTTTTTCTGGGTGCCTGTTTTCCAGGATTTCAGGTAGGGTATGTAGACACTGGTATCTCATTTTATCTTGAATGTCCTACTAAGCAAAGGAAAGAGTTTACACCACCAGGTTGGGGAGACCAAGCTGCAGGAAATGCCCCTTCCATTTATCTCATGTAATCTTGCTAAGCTGTTTTACCCTTTGTTACAGGAAATTTACTTCTTCAGATTTTTTAATTTTTTTTTTAAGAAAAGTACCAATTACAAATGAGCTTGAATAGATGCATGGTGAAACTCACTGTGCCTATTTGCACCAAAAATGTAATCTTTTCTTGTGGAAGTTTACACAAAATATTTAAGACTCCAAATTTAATTACTCCTTTAAATGTAATGTCATAATTAATTTTATATGTTAATTATCTATTTATATACAAAGTATCTTTTAGCATACTAATTAGCATGCTAATTAGCAGTGCTAGAGGTGGAACAAAGCAGCGTTCTAATTAGCAGAGTTCTTTGTTCCACTTCCCACAATGTATTTTCCCTTTTTATTTTAACATGAAAAGTTAAAACTCTAGAACCTAGAAAATCCTCACAATATATCTGGGGTTTGTGTCTTTTTAATAAAAACTCTGATTTCAGATATTACTTTCCTATATCTTCCTCAGCCTCTCCTTAGTGAAAGAGAAATTCAAACAAGCTCAATAGTAGTATGTGTTGCTCTCACTGAAGAAGCCCACAGAAACATAGTTTTCATTGTTTTATCAATGAATGCAGAACTTGCTCAATTTTTTCCCTTTGAAACCTTAATTCTATGCAGTTAAGATTCGAGGATGCTGCCACCTGCTTGCAAATATTCCACAGAGTGATAAACAGCCACATTAGTAAACTGAATTATTCATTGCAAATTATTTTCTTATTGTCACGGAACACATTGCACGTCATGTATAATTGCCATTACACATTTTCCTCAGCATGTTGGCTTTTTATTTTTCATTGTGTTTTCCATTCTCCCTCATGTCCTTTCTCTATTATGATGCTATGTTACTAAAATATCTTTTCACAGCTGAAGTTCAAATTGTTTCTGTGTGAGAAATTATAGCCACTTTCTTCCAGTGTCCAGAAGAGCTCTTCAAATTAAAAAAAAAGGAGACAGTCACCATAATCTAACAAGGGCATGACAAGGGTAATAATGCTGAGCAATACTCATTGTGAAGTCAAATAATAAAGACAAAAACTAGGCAAACAGTCCATAAATGGAGACTGCAGTTAACTCATATAACACAATAGCATTGCTCTACATATTTGGAAACTGTGAAGACAAAGCTATACGTGTGAGAGTTTTGCAAGACTTTAATAGCTCTATTACAAGTGGAAAAAGCAAACTACAGACTTTTCTGCTTAGATAATCAACAACTTCTCCAGCTGTTTCTCAGCTTTCATTGGAATTGCTGTTTCACTATACAGATAATTGTCTCTGTATATGCACAGTGGTTAATGTAAATGAAACTGGCCAAAACCCACTGCCCCCTCACTTTACATCTCCTGACCACTGAACCTACCACAAACATTTGCAGACTATGAGGCTGTCACAGCCAACCACCAAGAGCTGAGGACAAGTCACAGAGACCTCCAAGGAGGTGGTCTAAGCCACTTCCATATTTCAGGTCCATCTCCATGACATAGCTAATTCCTGAACCAGCAGGAATTACTGGCCTCTAAATAAGGATATATGCTAACATTAGGTATAACTTCAGAATTAATAGCTGCTATTGCTGTTGATCTGAATTTTCCATTAATACTTTTGCTTCCAGGTTTATCTCTTTAGTACCATGAAAAAAGAAATTTTGGAAAAAAAAAAAAAATAAAAGCGGAGGAGAATTGCAGGAGCATGTGTGAAAGAACTTCCAAATAGAAAATGCTTCTGTGGTAGAAAAGATCATATCAATATGTATGTTTCCTACTTTACCCAGATTTCTTCATGCTTAATTTTTTATTTGAGTTTTTTTTTCCAAAAAGACATGCTGATTTTTAAATAAGAGAAAATTATTCTTCAGGGATTGAAACATCATTGTTCTCTGCTATTAACAGCAGTCAGGTCTATAGTGCAGAAATATATTTCTTAACATTTCGATTAATTAGAAAATCAGATTTATCACAGTTTTATTTCCCCCTCTTTACTTTATACTTCTTAAATAAATTTTGTTCATACAGAAGCATATGGAAAATTTATCTTGAATTCTAATTAATTTCCTCTATTATGTCAAAAGTGATTTCTTTTGTTTCAGTTTTTTGTTTTTTGTAGGTTTTTTTGCATGAGGCTGTATTCAAAAGGAGAAATAGTAATCACAGTCCCTAAATTGTAATGTGATAAATGGATTCCATGCCCTTATTTTACTTTCTTTGGGAGAATTGTAATTCCGCTGGTTAATACTTCTCACTCTGTTTGCCATGGACACACCCTTGTTGCAGGGGAGAAGCTTGTGTGCCCTTATGAGATTACGAGCTGTGCTAGCAGTGGTACATACCTCCAGTAGGGTCTCCCATGCTAGGCAGGTCTCAACTGAAGGGTCAGACAAAGTGTGTCCACAGACAGGATGGGCTCGCTAGCTCCCCAGCAACCATCCTAGGAGAAGGACAACTCTAACTCCAAACCCAGGCAGATGGAGCTCGCTTAGCCCTGTAAGGCCAGCCATCTATGAGAAGGGCACTCTAACCAAACCTACGTCCTGAGGACTTCAGTGTTATCATCCAAGCTCATCTGGCCCTGGCAGATGAACCTTAGGAGTGAAGGGTGGGGCCAGTTGTGCGCACGCTGTGCCTCACCTAAAAAAATCCATTGTGCAGGCTTTAGGGGTTCACCCACACTCACAAAGCCCTGTAGTGACACGTGAGGGATGAAATGGCAGGTGAGGAGGTGCACTGGAAGCTGCAGCCCCAACCCTGCATGCAGGCAATTCAGGACATTGGTTGCTCGAGACTGACCCCGGTGATGATAGTCTGGTTTGGCAGCATCCTGAATGACCAAGCAGCATTTTTCAAGGAGAGCACTCCTTGCTCTATGTGGAAAGAGGCCTAGAAAAGGTGGCCTGACCAAAGCTCATCTCTACCCTTCACCCAGTTGGTTTGCCACAGCCAATGGGCAGCTTCCTTGCAGTCAAACAAAAACAAACCCACAAAGACCAAGGCTTACACCTGCCTCCAAAGGTGTGTCCAAATTAACAGTTGCATGCTGGAACTCACCACCAGCTGAGGGGAGCCCCAAAGAGGAGATACAAGGACTTCCTGAAACAATCCCTCAGCCTTGGCCATATTGACCACCATCAATGGTCCACTCTGGCCTCCAGTCGGGACAAATGGAGACACACCATCCATAATGCTGCTGCTTCCTTTGAGAACACATGCAGAATCAGTCTGGAGGAAAAAAGTCAATGCAGGTAGAACCGTGCCTCGCCAGTAGTTCTGATGGAGACTTTCAGCTGTACCTTTTGCAATTGGACTTGCCTGTCTCACATTGACCTTTTTAGCCAGCAGCGTGCTTGTAGCAAGTGTGGGTAGAGCCCTTGCAAATCTTTGTTCTGAAGCCCAGCCATGACTTCTCACTGTGTATTTCCTTACAATTCTAATCTCCAAACTGGAGAGAAAAAATAACATGTCAATCAGATGACTGGTTAAAAAGAGATAATGATGAATAATGCGCAGAATCCACGAAAATTGCTTTAGCAAACTTTGTGATGTTTTCACACAGTTTTAACTTGTTCACAATGAGGATGGATCAAAAAACATTGCTAAGTTATGAGATGAAGGCAACAGTCTGGTATAAATTACTTTAAAACCTGTTCATATAGTTTTTTTATACTATATGATATAGTAATTGAAGTAATTGTAGTTAGAACTTAGAAGCAAGCAATATGAAATTGCAAAAGATCATTTTAGAGATTCCACAGCTGAACTGTGGCAGATGCAGTAGTCTGGAATCATGGAATACCCAACGCTTTTTACACTGAAATTCACAGATACAACGTTAAGACATTACTGTGAAAAATGGATGTTATATGCTTATTTTTGGAATTTCTTCCTCTGTAATGCTCACTCAATGGAAGATGAAGAGTACTTAATCCAGTAAATCGATATTAAAGGTGTATTTTAGGCAGAAAATCTGCACAACTTTCCAATACCAAAAAGGTCTCAGTAACTCATCACCTGACATTTTATTTCTCTGTGGACATGAAGCAGTTAACACTGGCAGATGAAACCATGTGACCTAGTCCAAGAAGTAGTACTAATTCTTAAATGAAGAACCTAAAGAAGTGCATTTGTTGTTGGCAACTTTAGATAGACTAATGCAGGGACTGGGAACAGGGTGACCATCAACCATTTAGAGTCTATAGCAGTTACATATCTGTGAAGAGGTGTTCCTTAAAGCACTTCTCTACTAGTCTCAGTGCCTTACCTCTATAAAGTACTACTGCTGCTTTGCCATTTGTAGCTCTCCTCTCAAAATCCCTTTGTTCCTCATTGTTTGAAATGGTGGAAGTGAACTATGCAGAAGCTCCAGATGGTGTTTATTAGTTTAGATTTAGTTTTTATGGGAAACATGCTCTATACTGAACTGGACACCGTGCAGTTCATCTAAATAGATTCAGTTGCTGTATGACTTTTTGTGAAGAATATAGAGACACAGGATATTCATCTTTTTTGTTCCCCCAAATTCAGTCTCTGGATATCCTAAAAAAATAGAAATACAACACTTGCTAAACCTCATGAGAAAAAATAAAGGGCTCATTGTATTGTTTTCTATTTTTAAGGATAATATTTCTAGAACTAAAGAGTTTTGCACTTATCAGATATCTCAGCTTTACTCCTGAATTTACCGGTATCTAATGCCTTAATATTTTGTATAATCAGGACCATAAGCACCATTCACTTTAACTTGTAAGTGTGCTTATAAATATCTATTCTTTAAAACATGATTACAAACAATTATTGGCATAAGTTACAGAGGTGGGTTTGTGGGTTTTTTTCAGTTCTCAGTTCATCTGACAGTATCATACATCTGACAGGAAAAGATATTTATTTTTAGTTTCACATATGACTGTTTGAAGGACAATGGTTACAAGCACATGTATCCAAAGCATCACAATCAGAATATGCTAAAAATGAAGATAGCATAGATTTTAATGTCTGCAATATAACCATCTACTGTGCTCCATCACAAATAAACTACTCTTGATGTTCCTTTTAAAAGAAATGGAAAACCCTTAATATTTTCCTAGATTGGGTGGAATTTTCATGCTCATGAATTCAGTGCTCCTTGTTGCCAGTCAGTAGCAGAACATGATTCAAGCAGGTTCTTACCCACAAGTACATCAATGTTTTCATTTTAATTTAACCTTAGAGATATGTGAACACACTTTTCCTGAGGTGTACATGTAAAAATTAAATCTGAGCTTGGGGAGCCTTGGCAGCTTAGCTTTCCCAGTTCACCTACTGTTTATTAAAAACAATCTCTCTAAAAAACTCAGCGCTGGTTTATTACTATTCAAAATGTGGCAGAATGCAGGTATATTCTCTAATACATAAGGGTTAGGGCAAGTATACTCTCCTCATTAATAAGGGGAATGGAAAGCTGTTGGTTAACTACATCTATATTAGGAAAAATACTTCCCATACATTTCTGGATTTGATGATCTCTACACTGATTCACACAAATGTACTTCTGCATATCAGAATCTGATTTTCACATCCAAAGCAAAAAAAAAAAATCTGTTAAGACATTTCCATTTTCAATGCTTTTGTCATTTTTTATTTGTAGTATTGAAAATTTTCTGGTTCTTATTGCACTAATTTCTCTCCTATCATTGCAAGTGAGTGATATGCTTTATTATCATTTAATTGTTCTCTTAGTATATATAGCAAATAGACTGTCACTGCAGGCATACAGGTATATTCTCTACTATATATACCACTTTTAGCTACACAGGAGGTTAGTTGTGTAGGTTTAACTGGAAGTGCTAGGGTGCCAATGAAAAGAAATATCCAAGCAGTAGCATCTAACAGCCAAAGCCACTAAGTGACTAACACTGATCACCCAGGGCAAGCTGCAAATGAATGAATGACTGCAAGGTTTCTTGATCAAAACTAACCTTTGCAGGTTCAACATGGGGTCTACAAACATGTGCGATAACTCTGTAACAGCAGAACTGAAACCATTAAAATTAAATTAATGATTAAAGTTAATGGAAAAAAGGAACACACACAAAGTGGGATACAGGCATTCTTCCACTGTGGGAATCAAGATGTAGGATATCATCAGAAACCTTAACAAATGAACAAAATTGCATTACCTATGACCCAATGGGAATCTCCATTGTGTTTTGAAACTCAGAACTGCCACCACAGAGGTGCACCAAGCAGTGACAAGGCTGCCTAATTTACTCTGACCTTATGAAACATGAACTGTCTGCCTAACAGAAAGGGAATACAAGGCACCTACCTCTAAAAGGTTCTTTATAAGGAGATTTCACCTGAATCTACATACTGGCCACACTACTGAAAGTAGTTTAATTGGACTGTAGAGACCTGCAAGTCCTGCAGTCAACTTCTGGTACTCTAAAGCCACTTTTTGCACTGCATCGCTTGGAAAGGGGAAGCTAGGGATGGGGAGGGCAGAGGATGGTCCTTTTTGGTTTTTAACATGGCAAGTGGAGTAGGTGGTTTTTCTTTTGCTCAGATCTTTAGAAGGAAACTCATGGACACCTAGCCTCCTTTAAAAACTCCAGACTCCAACTTTAACGAGGTAGAGAGCCTAAAGGTATAGACCCCAAACACCTTGGAAAAGCATCTCAGCAGCAGCAGGAATTATTTTAATATTTTTAGAATATTTTAAAATATTCCCTAGTCTTCTTCTTTTTTTTTTTTTACTTTGCAAAGGGACTCAGACCCCACAGTCCTAGGTCTAGAGTGTACTTTATATTCAAATAGAGAAACAGAAAAAACCAGATTCCTCTGAGCCCCATAGGGAATAGTTTCACACAGGAGAAAAACATTCACATCCAAGAGGCCATGAACTGCCAATCCTTTGGTTAACAAAGGGCATGAAGATGGTTGATGGCCATCCAGATGGATGGACTCTGGGAGAGAGAGGAGGAATGGGGAACCCAGGAGGAAGAGCTGTATGTGGGTAAACTGTGAGGCCATAAAAGCACAGGGGTTCCTTTGCTGGGGGTCCTCCTTGGAGGAACCAGCTCAGGCTGCTTCTGTGCTACTGTGCCCCAAATAAATTGCTTTATAAAACTAGACATTTGAGACTATACCATAGGAAATCTAGGGTTAAACCAGTAAGGAAACCTGGTCTGACTGCATGTGAGGGGGGTAGGGAGTCAAGAGGGGCACCTGCTGGGTCACTGGAGCCAACCGCTGTAAAGGGTATTAACTCCCAGCAGTGAAAGTCACTGGCATTGGGAGTGTGACTGCCAGAGAATGTTGTTAGTGGCCACTCTGGGAAGTTTTCTTAACATTAACAAATCAAGAGTGAGTAAAATGAATGTTTTTGTTTGTCTGATGTGCATCACTGTTTCAATGTACTCAAGTTATAATTCTATATCTTCAAAAGGAAGGACCTGTACTATTTAATGGAAAATCCATATGATATTTAAAAGTGCAGGCTGTTTTCATGAAGTTAATAATTTTGTCTACAATAATCAGTCTTACATGTACCTATGGAGACAGGTTGCACTGCATGTTTTCTACTTTATAAAGAACATATGCAGAAGAGGAGGAAAGATTTTCCAGGGATTTGGTAACTGGAATTGGATTGGAATTACAGCACTGAAATATAATTTTTAATATATTATCACTAGAACAGATGTAGAAACTAAGAGCTTAATGAAATCTGAATGTAAGCAGTGATGAGTCTCACTTGTTTCAGTGACAGTTGCTTCCACCTACATCAGTAATAAAAATTATAAAGAGTTATGTTTGTATTATTGACATTTAAATTTCTTGATGTCATTTCTTGTGGTAGAGAAAACCACAGCTGTAGGGAAGACTACGCTTCCTATTTCTAAACTTTTTATTTTGCTGTGCTTGGAAAAAAGAGGCAATCACAAAAAGGTTTTTTTTTCTGAGTTTTTGTTTATTTTTAGTTTATCTCTCTTGAGCCTGATGTGTTGCTCAGGGCCACCCAGAGTGCAGTTTTCCTTTGATCTGTGTTCTGGAGCAGAGTGGCACACTTATGCCTTATCTCTGTGGAACACTAATTCACAAACCTGAATAACTAAAAGCAAGATCACAGAGCGGAGAACATACAGGGGAGAAAACGGCAGTTTGAATTCTGTGTAGAGAGCAGTAGAATGTGTTTGAAGCATCTTATTACAAGTAGTAAATCCCTCACTGTCGCCAATGGTAAATCAGCCTCTGATAAAGAGTTAATTTAATAAGCAGCAGAACTAGGACCACCATGAAACTTCAGAATTCTTACAGCTGTTGTCCTTGTTTTTAGGGAAAAAAAAATCTGAACCATCTTCAACAGAAAATAAATTGGGCCCATTTCCATCATCACAGAATCATAGAATGGTTTGGATTGGAAGGGGACCTTAAAGATCATATTGCTCCAACCTCCCTTCCATGGGCACAGACACTTTTCACTAGAGCAGGTTGCTCAGGGCCCCATCCAGCCTGGCCTTGTACATTTCCAGGAATGGGGCATGCACAACTTCTCTGGGCAGTCTGTGCTAGTACCTCACCACCCTCACAGTGAAGAATTTTTTCATAATATCTAATCTAAATCTACTCTCTTTCAATATGAACCCATTCCTCCTTGTTCTGTCACTACATGCTTTTGTATATAGTCTTGCCCTATCTTTCCTCTAAGTTCCCTTCAAGTACTGGAAGGCTACATTTTTTTTATTTTTATTGTTTAAATTTTACCCTTGGGCTTATGACATTTATTGAAGGCTGGTTATGCAATCTCACCCTCCTAACAATTCAGCTTCCCTAAGCAGAAAGAGCATTGATGTAGCAGAGATTTCTGCTCACCTCTGATTGCCTGAGCCACTGAGCACCAAGTCATCCCCTCTGTCTCAGGTTGTAGCAGCTACTGACCTTGGAGAGGAACCCAGGGCAGAGGGAACAGATTAGCACGCAGCAGTGGGAAGAAGTGCAGATGTCCCATTTCCAGCATGTACAGGAGAGCCATTTCCTGCAGAGGGACTACCTACTCCTCTGTGCCTGAAACCTATCAACTTTATAGTGTGAATCTCTGTTCTTCTAACCCCCAGGACTCGACCTGTGCCTCCAGCTACCAGTGCTGTGGTTCACATATGCCTCTGAATCACTGAGACACACAGAACCACTCACTTAAGCTGAGGTGTCCTCTTGCTCTCAGATGACACCCACAAAAAGACTGGCTTGACTGAAGGGCAAGCCCTGAGCATCCCTGTTTCATAGTCCAGGACATGAAGGTCTGTAATGACCCTGGTTTGTCCAGCCTGAAGGCATGGAAGCAGCTGTGAGACCTAACTAATACAGTACTCTCATGGTCAGGAATTCACCTGGGCTACCTGACGATTCTATGTCTAGTGAATTCATAATAAAAAGATAAAAAAATACACCAAAATAACCCAGGTCAGGTATGATTATAAGCAGCAGTATGCTTATTAATAAATCAAACCAGTGACACTAGAATATAAAGATAAAAAAGTTTTTACTTCTGTAAAGTATTCAATTCACAACACTTGGCTTCTTACACAAAAGCAGATCTGTGAACTGCCTCACTCAGACCTGTACATGCTGCCTGGGGAAAGTAGCATTCAGCTTTCTTTTGCTTTTAAATGCTTTTCCTATATAGAGCAATCCATTAGCATTATCACTTTGCATAACAGTTTCTCACATTTATAGTTTTGGAGATGATTTCTTGAATTTGTGCCCTGCTTTGAAATGTTGCTTTCCAAATTTTGCCCTTCTGGATAAAAAGAAGGGTGCAAACTTTTCTATAAGTGGCCATAAAACACATTGCTCAAATGCTTCCATTTTTCCATTTCAAAATTATTTTTGTTAGAAATATATCATGACCAATAAAAAAGCTATTGTTTAACATTTTCTACTTTGTCGTCTATGCAGAATGGGTTTTAGTCAATGATATAATGGTGACATTAACTAATGGAAGAGTTAGACTAAACTAAAGATTAATAGTTTTTGTTTACATCTTTTGTTTAAATGATGTCACCAGTATAGGGGGTTTTTGTTAACAGTAACCTTGACATATATTGAAATACCATCACATGAGGCACTCATTGCATCTTCTGCATAAAAGTGAAAACACCATTTGCTACAAAATGCCATGCTGAAATTGTAAATCAGTTCTATTCTTCATCATAACTAACACAAAGTTGAGGTTACACCAAGTTTTTCTCTAGAGGATTAAGTAGGAAATTTCATTTCTCTTCTGTGTTTTCAGCTTTGTAAGGAGCAGACAGAAATTTGATTTTCAATATTGAAATAGTGGAGTGTTTGAGTAACAACAGGAGGAAATTTCATGGGTGTTACTTCCAGGTGTCAAATCACTCTTTGCAGACACGAAGTGCAGGTCTGGTTTGAGCCCACTCTGCAATTTGCTGAAGTGCATGGTGGTTCTCCACTGGTTTTCTTCTGTTTCTGCATTCTATTAGAAGTCACTAAAAAGGCTCTGCAGTGTAGTATCTGAGAAGATATATATATATAATTCATCATATCATCCTTTCTGAAAATGAATAAAACATATACATCCAAGTATGCTACAAAAAAGCTTCCTATTCCTGTGTAAAGTCAACAATTACTGACTCTAAAGAGTTCTGTGTAGCAGTATTGGATGGTGAAATTGCTATTTTGTAGAATATTTTTTTCAGCTAGAAATCAAACAACTCTCTCCTTCCACCTCTTCATAGTGAGATATTAAAGAATTCCGTAAGTGGAATTTTCTTCCTGTGGAGGTTCTTTTTACAGAACAGCCAAATAGAAAATACAGTGTACTCTGCAGAAATGCATTACAAGGACATTTTGTGAGGTAAATGAACACTATTGATTTTCCTATAGTGCCTTTCATAAAGATATTCCAGATACAGGAGTCCATTAAATGCTGACTTGAATAGAAAGGTTTAAAGCTGTTATTTAAATTGGACTATTTCACAGGAAATACGCTGGGAAAACAGCTCAAGACTGTCAGGGAACAGAGCGAATACCGGGGATGGAGAAGACATAACAAGGAGCTGAATTGGAACAAAAATAAGAAATAAGACCCATCGAGAAGGAATTTATTGCCAGGACCAAGGAGTTCCCA
>JAWWLT010000195.1:3016-23597 GCA_035040995.1 Premnoplex brunnescens
GCCCATCAACATCACACATTCCTGCTTCTCCCTCAGCATGGGGAACTCCTGCATCTCCAGCAGCACCAGATATTCCTGCATCCCCTCCAGACATCTGCACGGACAGGGTGGGGTGGTGCCCACGCTCTCTGCAACGTGTCTCCCGTGGCCCAGGAGGATGCCTGTGGGATGGCTGATCCACGGGGGCTGGATCCAGGCAGCCCCATCCCCTGCACGGAGCTGCGGAGCGGAGCCCTGGCTGGAGGGAGTGGGAATTTCCCACTGGAAACGTGTCCGTGGTGCTGGTGAGAGCGGATCACGGTGGAATTCCGCCCCGTGGAGCGGAGCATCCACGGTGGGCGTGGGGCTCGGCTGGGAGCGCGCTGGGGGTGGCTTGGGCTCCCTCTCCTGGCGCTGCCGGGATGGAATTGTGCAGAAATCCTTGGCAAGGGGAAGCTCGCAAGCCTGTGAGCACCCGCCGGTGTGATGGATGGCACGGGGACAGGATGGAGGACGCTGGGGACCGCAGGGACACGCGTGGCAGCGCGGATCCCTTGGGATGAGCACAGCTCCGGCGGCAGCACAGCAAACCCGGCCAGGGGGATGCTCAGGGCTCTGAGCCGGCCTTACGAACCAAACCCCTTCCAAACCCAGCCTGGGGGGTTCCCTGTGCCCCTCCTGCCTCCCGCCTCGCAGCATCGGGAGCCCACGCGTGGACAGCGACCCCGGTCCCGTCCTTCCCCATCCCTCCCCTGGGGCTGTCCCCGTGTTTCGTTTCCTGGTGCTGCCAGGCGGGAGGAAGGAGCTGCTGCCCGGGTGGACAGGAGCAATTAAAGCGAGTCATCAGGAGAACTGGAGCCTGCCTGGCTGGCAGGGGCTGTGGGAAGGGCCGGGCTGTGGTGTCCTTGTCCACGAGTTTGGGGACACGGAGCTCTGCAGGCACACATCTCTTCAGCACAGGGAAAACTGCTGGGAGAGAGAGATTGCCCAACCCATCCCAATCCACGCTGCAGAGACATCCTATCACCCAACCCATCCCAAATCCACGCTGCAGAGACATCCTATCACCCAACCCATCCCAAATCCACGCTGCAGAGACTTCATATCACCCAACCCATCCCAAATCCACGCTGCAGAGACTTCCTATCACCCAACCCATCCCAAATCCACGCTGCAGAGACTTCATCAACGCCTTACTCACTGCTTGGCTTCCTGAGCTCTGAGGCTGAGCTGGTTACACCACGGATGGGTTTAACCCTTTGTGTGATGAAACTCTTGGAAAGACACATCGCACTGCACCAGGCTGGGTTTGTGGAAGGCAATAACAGGGCCATGCTGTGACCTGTAGTTATCGTGTCAGCAGAGAGCTCTGGGTCTGGGTTTGTTGATGAATGGCCCTGGCCAAGGCACCTGCTGCAAGGCCATGAGGGTTTGCTCTGGGGGTGCAGCTCAGGCCCCAAATCTCCTGTTTAGGGGGTCGGTCCGAGTGGCTGGAGACGGAAGAGCTCCGTGCTTGGGGCTGGCTGAGCTTTGTTAGCACCAGAGTGCTGGAGGGACTGACCGTGGGCCACAGTGCCATCAGATGTGGTGGTGCCAGAGCTGCCATCAAAGGGGGTGGTCCTGATGCTGCCATGACATGAGCCCCCCCTGAGGCAGGTGGAACAACACTTCATGTCTTCCAGGTCCTGCCCTTTCTCAGTGCCACCATTGCCTGTGAAATGAGGGACGTGTGGTCCTCCCTTAGCAAAGCTTGGTTCTTAAGGAGAGGTCCCCTGAGCTGGTGCCCGTGCCCAGCCAGGCTGGCTCCCAGCCCTCAGACACTCCTGGCCCTGCCCTGCTGCAGTGGGGTGGCCAGAGCTGAGCACAGTGTTTGCTCTGGCCCAAATTACAGAGCCATAAATACAGAGTGGATCCTCCACACGGCCTGGGCATGGCAGAGTGTCCTGGATTATCCCCAGAGTGAGTGCAGCTGGGAGTTAGACGGAGGTTAATGTTTGGATCTCGTAGCAGATGATTTATAGACGAGGCCAGGGATGGGCTTTCATCCTCTTTGATGAAGGTTCATCTGGAACAACAATACTTGGTAGAAGCTGGCGCTGCACCACACTGACAACCCGAACCCTCCGCCTTGGGAGCGAGATGTTTCCATTTCAAAACCCTGTCAGCAAGAACAAACACGTCCCTCTCGCTGCCTCTGCTGCTCTCCCTCCCTCAGCTGGTTCCCATTAGCCCTGGCCAAGGTCCCGCTCTGCTCAGGGAAAGAGGAGAGCAGCTTGGAGCCACTTCTGCTCCTTTCGAGTATGACTTGAACGTGGTGCACAAGCGAAAACGCCACGGGATCCGACATGTGAGGAGAATCAGAGCCATGGCAGCTCCTCCCGGTGGAAAAGCACGTCCAAGGGCACGGGAGGTGGAGGGTGGGAGCTGGAATTCCCACCTCAAAGCAGTGCCCCTGGTCCCCAATCCCCGGGTGACCGCTGGGACCGGTAGCAATGGCCCCTGGCGAGGGGGAAGCTGTGGTTGTACTGGGGGTTTGGGGGGAAGCCCAGCTTGGTTAGGCTGGGTCAGTGCCAGAGTCTGGGGCTCCTCCACGCTGACTGCGAGCAGAGGGTCCCAAACTTCCCTCCTGGCATCCATCACCTTCTCCCCCCAGCAGGAACCTGCTGTGTCCTCCAGCAGGGAGCAGGGACAGCCCTCGTCCCTCACCTCCCCAGACAGGGTGCCAGCAGCCTCCAGGAGCCAGCTGGGAGCACAGCCCTCCTGCCACGAGTGGGAAAAGCTATTCCCAAGAAAAACCAAGCAAGAGGGAGCCTCTCAACACCAGCCACTTCAATCCAGCCCCTTCTTGTGGCTTGTTGTTTACACAGCTCCCGTTTAGAGCCAGCCCTTGCAGTAGCTGCTAATTTGATAGGATGGGACGGATGGGAAAACTTGGGAGAGGATGAGGGAGAGGAAAAGAGCCACCACGTCAGAGGCTCAGCAAAGCGAGAGGCAGGGTGAGGAGATGTTTAGATTTTGGAGTTGGTGTGTCTGGGGGAGATAAAGAGATAAATATTGTGTGTTTAATTGTTCCAGGCCAGGTGGGACAGGGCTTGGAGCAACCTGGGCTCGTGGAAAGTGTCCCTGCCCTTGAAGGGGGGTTGGAATAAGATGGTCTTTAAGATCTCTTCCAGCCCAAAGCATCCTGTGATTTCTGTGATCTGTGTATAAACACAAATATTTATACTGTGTCTATTCCAGCTTCCTTATTTTCTACCCATCCAGACTTTTTTTTGTGGCAAAGCAGAGGGCTGAGCCTCAGACGGAGCAGGAGAGGAGCTCTGCTGGAAGAAGATGAACCTGTGGGATCCCAGGACAGCTCTAACCCTAAACCCGGGTAGGAGAGGCTTAAATGAGTGATAAGTGGGAAAATCCAAGGTGATTATAAAGCTCCTGTGGAAAGCAGTGAGAAGGTGAGAAGCCTTCATGTGTGGGTGGCTCTGCTCTGTTACTGTCCCCCAAATCCAGCACATTCCCAACGTGTTCCCCCTCACCCTCCATCCCCGGGGCAGGGTGGTGGCTCCCACCATGGGCTGTGTTATGGCAACCCCCTGCATTCTCCTGCAAAATTCCTCTCTGCTTCCAGTGCCAATGGGTAAAGCACAAGAGACCAGAGGGACAAATTCAGACAATTTATTGGGTTTAAACCATGTGCCGAGGTCCAGGATTAGGGAGGACGTTCCCAAAGAGGTACCAGGGACCCCACATGCTGTGGATGCATCTCAGGAGGTTCCCAGGGTCTTAAATTGCTCCCTGTAGAGGGAGGTGCTGGAGGGACACAGGGAAGAGCAGCAGGAGGGACGGAGTGGTGCAGTGTGGAGTCTCCTGGCACGGATCCCAATTGAGCTCCTGGGTCATCTTCCATCCCTCACCAGCCTGGGGCTTCCTGGCTGAGCCACCACTGGCCAGACAGGTGTGGATATGGATTTCTGCTTCAATGGAGCCCAGATTTCAGGCTGCACCAAGTGCCATCCGCTGGGGCAAAGCCCCCGTTGAATTTGGAAAGCTGGAGGGAGGAGGCGGTGGCGGATCGGAAAGTGGCCGGAGTGGGGCATGGAAACGGGGCTCTCTTTTAAGCAGAGCATCCTGGCAGGAGTCCTGGGCTGTGGGAAGCCAGCCCAGGGAATTTAAGAAGGCTTTTCCATAGCTGGAGTCTCTTGTTAGATGGATGTGTTTGGCACTTGCCTCCAACATGCATTTTAAAGGCAAACCTGACACTTTTGGCCCACTTGCTCTTTTTCCCTCACGGCACGAGCTCCCCCCAGCCTGCCCGGGCTCAGGGGCACAAAGGGGGGATGTGACACCAGCAGGGTGGCCAGAGTCACCAGGTCCCCTCAGTCCCTCCTGCTGCCCCTCAGGATCCACCCCAGCATTCTGGGGCTGATCTCAGAGCTCATCACCACATTCTGGGGGGGCTGAACTCAGGATGCACCCCAGAATTTGGGGCTAATTCCAGCGCTCACTGCAGCAGTTTCTGGGGGTTTATCCCATAAAACACCCATAATTTGGGGGGAGTTGATTCCAGGACCCACCCCAGCATTTTGAGGGGCTGATCCCAGGATCCACCCCAGCATTTTGAGGGGCTGATCCCAGGATCCACCTCAGCATTTTGAGGGGCTGATCCCAGGATCCACCCCAGCATTTTGAGGGGCTGATCCCAGGATCCACCCCAGCATTTTCTGGCATCACACAGAGATGTGGCACAGCCCAGGACATGCCAGGGTGCTGCCCAGGCACCCCAGGGTGGGCTCACTGTCCCCCCAGGGTCTCCCCACACTGTCCCCAGCCCACCAGCCCCGGGGCAGCCCTGTGGAACATGGAAACACCATTCCCAGCCCTCCAGGCTCTGCAGTGCTCTGGGCATGGTGGCCAGACAACACTTCCCACCTCCAAAAGAACCCTTTGGGAGCCCCACTGCCAACAGCCCTGTTTATTTTCCAAACACAGCCTGTTCCTGTCCAGGAGGGACAAATCCTGGTCCTCCTGCCCACAGCTCCATGGCCCAGCCAGGGGCTGAGGGACAATGACCCTTCCTGGGTAACACACGGAGAAGGTCCATGAGCTCCCACCTCTCCTGGCAGTTTTTGGGAGGCTCTTTGACCCTCCCACGGTGCCAGAAGCTCTCCCAGCCCACCCACACACGTTGTGGGCAGGTCTGGGTTGGTTTTCTGGCAAAGATCAGCCGGGTCCTCTTGGAAAGATGGATTTGGGACTAGTGATGGACCTGCATCCACGGGGTGACTCAGGCTGGAAACACACCAGGCACGTGAAGCGCCTCTTGGCCAAAAATTGCTGGAAAAAGGCCTCCTGCTGCCACTTTGCTCTGGTTTTGTCCCTGGTTCTCCTTCCCTGCCCATTCCCAACAGTTCCCACTGTGGCTGCTGCTCGGAGAGAGCCCGAGGGAGAGCTCAGACAGGAGGTTTGGGGTGGAACGTGGGTGCATGTCAGGAGCTGTGGCATCGTGTGCTCAGCTCTGGCTGGGCTGGCTCTGATCCAGGGTTTGTGCTGGAGCCCCAAGTCCTGCCCTGTCCCAGGGGTGTCCCTCCTGTCCCCTCCCTGTCCCCCTGTCCCTGCCCCAGGGACCATCCCAGCTCCTCGGGGCTCCCTTTTGGGGGGGGGGGTTGTCAGCTGTGAGTGCAAAAGTAAACGAGCTCCTTAGGCTGCAAGTGCTAATTAGACTCAGGCCCCGAGTGCTAATTGGAATGCTTTGCTTAGAAGGGTGCAGCTGGAGCGAGGGCAGTGTTTTGTGGGTGCTGCGAGGAGCTGGGGTGTCCTGCAGCTCTCCTGCTGCTGGAACCTGTCCTGGAGAGAGCCCAGAGCTGCTCTGCCTGCTCTTCCATGCTGAGCAAGTGTCATCCCGGGCTGGACCCGTGTCTCTGTGGGAAGGAGGCTGTGCTGGAGGACTCTCCCCGTGCCTGGAGAACCGCTGTGCCACCCCGTGAGGTTTGTGCCACGGGTGGCTCCTGCTCTCACGTGCATCTCCCAGGAGAAGGGGCCAAGTGGCTGTGATGGTGAGTAAACTCCATGGGAAAAAAAAATAAATCACTGAATTCTTTGTGTACAAATGAGCTTTTTCTTTGAAGGGCCGGAGCTGCTCACAATTGTTTCAGTTTCTGTTTGAAGGTGTCACCAGATTGGGGTTTTTTGGGTGTTCCAGCTTTGCTTTGTTCCCCCAGCCTGGGGAGGTCTGGCTGCCGAAGCAGGGGCTGCATCAAAGCTGTTCCCCTTTGCTCCAGCCCCACTTAACACTCGGAAAGGTGATGAAAAGGGGCTGCAGGAACGGGTGTGAAGTGAGAAACACCATAAAACGCTGCTCTCCTATAAACCCCTGCAGCTGACCCAGCGCTGGGACTGGCTGCCAAGGGCCACGAGGAGAAACAGCTCCCCCTGTGCTGCTCGGATTTTTCCAGCAGAAGTGGAGGAGCAGCAGGAGGAGAGCTTGGAGCTCCCTGGAATGCTTTTCAGGTGGCAATAGGTAGCACAGTAACGCTAAATGAAAGGAATGGGTTTGTTTCCATAAATCCCTTAACAATCCATCGGACCTCAGAGCCACAGAGGCTTGGCCAGGATATTTTTTTAACACGATAGGAGTATGGAAATAAAGTTGAAATAGTGATTTTTGCAGCCTGTGGTGATGGTTCTAGCAGGGACTGGGGCGATCAAGGGGCTCTCTGGAAAGAGCTGAAGGAGAAAATATCCTTTTTGATCCAGGCTGGGTCTTTGGAAAGATCTGAAGGATAAAACAACCTTTTTGGCCCAGACTGGGTGTGGCTCTGGGGTGTTGGGGTATCAAAGGCACCTGATGGATAAAGGTCACGTCCTTTCTGTGTGGTCCAGGTGCTGTTGGGTGGTGGGGCAGGATGGAATGTCATCACAGCCCTCCCTGGGACCATGCTGAGCTTGGGGCAGGGGGCTGCACCATCTCCAGCAGGACCCTGACTGGTCCCAGTGAGAGGTGGCTGCTGGGGGAAGGGTAACACCCCCCTATGGAGCTGTAGGATCACACCAAGGATGGGATGATGCCTTGATGCCTCTGTCAGAGGGTTGGGGTGGAGGTTCTTCAGCCTCTGGCTCAGGAACCAGCTCTTGTGTTTCTACTACAGAGACTTACAAGAACCTTCTCCCTTGGGTGGCTATCCCAAATAAGCAGGGGTTTATAAAGCCAGGCTTAGCTTGGACCTTTTCCCTTGGGGCTGGGGGTGTTTCACCTAAGCAGGGATTTATAAAGCCAGGCTTAGCTTGGACCTTCTCCCTTGGGGCTGGGGGTGTTTCACCTAAGCAGGGATTTATAAAGCCAGGCTTAGCTTGGACCTTCTCCCTTGGGGCTGGGGGTGTTTCACCTAAGCAGGGATTTATAAAGCCAGGCTTAGCTTGGACCTTTTCCTTTGGGGCTGGGGGTGTTTCACCTAAGCAGGGATTTATAAAGCCGGGCTTAGCCTGCTCCCTGATCCCCTGCAGTCTCCAGCCAGTATTTGTGTAACATTCCCAATAGTGTTGAACAAAAAGCACCTTGAAAGGCCTTGGGAAGTCCCTCCTTGCTCCTGGAGCAGGGGGTGAAATGTCCAGAGGTTTCCTGACGTCGTTTGAGGCTTTTTCCCCCTCCTCCAGCCATAAAGGAGCTGCTTTGGGCCTGGCTTGCCTCTCCCTGAGCACCTGCAGCACTTCCAGCACAGGGCAAAACATGTGTTTTCCCAGCAGTCTGCCCTGCAGGCAAACGGCTGCAGGATGACATATTTTTCTAGTTACAGTTTGCAAAACTCTGTTTATTTATGCTTTTTTTCCCCCTCAATTACTAAATATAACCTCCCGGAGCCAGAAGTGGGATGGCTCCTGCTCCAGGGTGGGATGGAGCAGCTGTGGAGGAGCAGGAGGAAGGAGAAAGTCTGGTTTAATATGGGCAGTGCTGTGGGTGGTGAGAGTTGTCTTTATTCATTAGGAGCTTAATTAAAAGGAAGAGAAGGAAGGGGGTACTTGGGAATTCTCACATCTGACTGAGCAAAGGGTCCCTCCCAGCCCATCCCCATGGAATTTGGGAAGCAAAAGGGCATGGAAATAATTAAAACTTCAGGTTTAGAAGATGTTCTCAAGCTTTTTTAAAATCTCTGATTGCCAAAAGATGTGGAGAGCTATAAAAAACCACAGCGTTGTACCAGGAGGCAGCTGAGCTGGGAGGGAGGGAATGTTGGGATGGGATGGGAGCAGGGACAGAGGAGGATGTGGGCACTGATTCCTCGGGATTTGGGAGCTCTGGCAAATGGGATTTGCTGGGTTGGTCTTTGATCTGAACCCCTGGTGGTTGTTCATGTCAGACCCCACCGTGTGACGCTCAGCTGGGCCCCTCACTGGGTTCCCCCCACCCCACATGGGAAGAGGTGCCTTTATCCATCAGGCTCCAGCACAAATGTGGAATGCACATGGCACAGGAACACCCCCTTGTCCGCTGGAAGAGCTTAAAAGTGCTTCCTGGCAGATGGGTTTGGCTTGGGAAGGTGCTCCTTTATCACAACTTTCGGGAATGGAGCAGCTTTTCCGAACTAGGAAAATGAAGTAGGCAGCCTGTTTGCATCCCTTTGATTTCCTCCTGATGCACAAATTCCTCCGGGATGGGTTTTATCCACGGTGAGGAGCCTTAGAAGTGCCTGTGCCCACCTCTAAATCGTGTCCCCAAGTGCCACATCCACTCTTAAATCCCTCCAGAGATGAGGATTCCATGGCTGCCCTGGGCAGGCTCTTCCAATTCTTGACAGCCCTTTCCACGTGGAAATTTTTCTTAATGTCCAATCTAAACCTCTCCTGGTGCAACTTGAGGCTCTTTCCTCTTGTTGCTGGAGTTTGGTTTGATTTCAGGGATGTGGGCAGCCCTGGGATTAATTTCTCCCTGTTCCTAATCCATCCCAGCCCCTGGGCTGGTTTGGGCAGGGATCTGTCCTTATCCTGTTACAAGCCAGGGCAGGTTTCTTGCTGATGCTGCATCCTTCCCAGGAGCTGGAATTCCTGGGACACTGCCTCATCCCTGCCTGCTGAAACAGCCCCTTCACCGTCCTGCTCCTGCCTGCCTCTGGGAATCTCACTGGGAATGGTGATCCCGAAACAGGGCAGAGGTTGCAGGACCACCAGGTTGAAGGGCGGGGTGGGGGGTTGTTGCAACTGCACGAGCCACAGCTTGGAAAAACCAGGACAAAGCTAAAATCACATGTGGGAAGAGGTGGGGGAAGCCGGGGAAAATAGTCTGGAAGTCAGAATGAGCAAAAGAAAGAGGAAGGGTGAGTAGTGATCCCATGACTGGGGGATTTCTTCCCTGCAGCTTCCATGGCAAAGGGGTGACTCTTGCTCCTTCCCATTCCATGGCAAAAGCCCTGGAGGCAGCCAAAATCCAAGGAAAAGCCTTAACAATGCCACTGTAGGGATTTAAGCAGCCATTGGAGTCAAACCCTCAGTGAATTCCCAGCTGGAAACAGGAATGAGCTCCGATGCTCCTGTGGTTTCCAAGGAATCTTGTCCCTGGGACATCCCCAGGCTGGTTCGTGGAAAGGAGGGAGGAGAATAAACCACCTGCTCGTTGAGACAATGAGTTCCTCAGCCCAAAATATCTCCCCATGGCTCAGAGGGTGGGAGGAATTCGTCTGGCTGCTGTTTGAGGGGGGGTTGTGGTGGGAGCGAGGTCGGTGGCTGTGCCACTCAATCCTTCCACGCTTCCCTGTTTTCCACTCCTCTTGGATGCCTTGGCGTGGCCTTTCCTGCCCTGCTGCCAAGGCTGCCCATGGCAGAGCTGCCACTGCCCGTGCCACCACAGGCAGCCCAGGGACAGTTTTAGGGTTCTACGAGTCCCAGGGGAACAGGGATCTGCCATCAGTCTGCCAAAGCAGAGGATACACCCTGGGCTGCCACCCTGGCACGGGAATGCCCCTGGCACGGGTAGGGCACAGGGACACTCCCACTCCACAGGAACACTCAGCCAGGAATGGCCTTGCAAGGGCATGGACAGCAAAGCAGAGCCCTCTCCAAACACCTGGGATGTGTTAAATCCACGTCCAGAGTCTAAAAATGGCTCATCCTTCCTTTTCTTAGAGAGGGCTGCCTAGCAGGTGCCAGCTCTGCGTGCTCCTGGTGCCAGGGGAGTGCAGAGCCAGGGAGCTGGGTTTGCTGCCCCGTGGATTGCTGCTTTGGAAAGGCATTGGAGCTGCTTGGAGAAGGGCTTTGTGGCAAAGGGAAGGCTGGTGATGGTAACCCAGAGGTGGCTGGCAGTGGGGAGTGTGCTGATTTCCTGCAGTGGGGTTGCTCCGGAGAAGGGACCAAAAGTATTCCATTCCTAACCTGCCTCCAGGGGAGCAAAATTCCCAAGAAAAGCCGTGCCAAGGCTGGGCTCACCTCCCAGTGCTGCTGGTGTGGAGGGAGGGAAGCTGGAGCTGAAGGGGTGGTGGCACTTGTGCTGTGATGATCTCAACCAGGTTCCAGGGCAAACTTGTACCCCCTTTTCCTGAAGGTTTTGAATCCCCTTGGTGTAAAAATCCCAGGATCCCTGAGGCTGGCAAAGCCCTCCCAGCCCACAGAGCCCACCCTGTGCCCGATGCCCACCTTGAGCACTGAGTGCCACGGCCAGTCCTGCCTTGGGCACCTCCAGGGCTGGGACTCCAACCCTCCCTGGTCATGGAGAAATTCCTGCTGATGTCCAACAACCTCAGCCCACCCTGAAGCTCTGCAGGAGCTGCCTGGGCACCATCAGCTGGATTTTTTTTCCTGCACCTCCTTTAACTCAATTCCCTCCTTGTAGGCATCAAGTTGTGTGGTGCAAGTGATGTCCCTTATTTAATCCCTGCGGGAACGTGGTGGGTCCAAGCAGAAGGTCCCCAGGGGAGGGGGTGACACCCTCTGCCACCTCCTCCCCTTTTCACACATCAGGAAGAAAAGCACATTTGAAAATCAGTTTTTCCTCGGGTTTTATGCCCGGAGTCACTTCTCCCATTGCATATTTTCCGCTCCAGGAGGTTCGGCAGTGAATGAATCAAACTCTCCTCTGATGCTGGGATTTTTGGGGATTGCCAACCACACAGGGCCAGTTTGGCACCTTCTCTGACAACCCAAGGTGGGAATGGCTTTACCACTTGTGTTTGGAGCTTGGCTCTGTCGCTTCAGCAGAACGGGGCTGGAAAGATCCCACTCCCCCATCCCAAAGTGGAATTCCAACTGCACAGGGATTGCCTCCAGACAGGAGGAATTGCTCCAGGAGGGAGCAGAAACCTGCAGCTGGGAGGAGCTGGACATAAAATAATATTCCCAATAGCTCCGAAGCGTTACATAAAAAAGTTGTTTTGGGTTTTTTTTTTTTTCCCCACCTAAATTTCCATGGGAAAAGATTCTGGTTATATTGGGGAGTTATTTACTTTCCCTTTCTTGGTTTGAGAGGGGGCTCAGTGATGAAAGGATTCACAGGGATCCAGCAAGCCCTTCTTTTAGAGGGGGGGAAAACCCCAACCATGTGATTTTTGGTGCACAGGACCCAAGCTGTGGTCCCTGGGAACTCATCTAGATGGGTCAGACGAGGAATTCTGCCCAGTTATCCAGCACAAGCTGAGTATCCCAAGGGATCCTTCCTAATAGATCCTTATCCGGGCAGGGTGGGTGTTTGTTCATTCAAAGTAAGGAATAAAAAGAGAGAGACTAAATAAATAGCAAAAAAATTAATGCTGGCTAAGTAAACAAAGGCATTTTGCAGTTAGAGGTCTGTAAATAGGGGAGCAGGAGGGTGGCTGGGCTGTGAAGTCACTGTGGGATGCCTGGGGAGCTTTGGATGGGGAAAAAGGGAGGAGAGACCTTAAATGTGGGGAGATCCCATCCCTGCAGCTCCTGCTCCTCCTCTCCCAGCTCCCTGCCTTTGTCCTGGGGCTCTGGAGATCCTTGAGGAGGGTTGGAATGTGCTGCAGGAGGCAGCTTTTGGGGTGGAAAATCACCTGGTTGGGGGTGAGTGTTTCTGGCTGTGCCAAGACAGCAAGAAATACCCCAAAAGGAGCATTTCAGCTGTTGGATTTTGGTTATATTTTTTATAAAAATATAATGTGAGGGGGGTTGCCACCAACCTCAGCCCTGAGCCCCCCCAGGCCCCAGCCCCTCCCCAGGTTGGTGGCAGGGAAGGGGAGGAGAGAAGCGCTTTGGCTTCGTTAATAGCTCCAGCTTCTGCTAATTGAGTGCTGGGAGCTGAGGGCCAAAGTTCCTCCAAACACGGCCAGGGTGCCAAGTCTCTGCTTTCCAGAGGATCAATTACTTCCCTCTTGGGGAAAAAAAGCAGAGCCCATGAGTCCCTGGAGCTGCACTTCCCTGGAGGAGTTTCTCTGGGGTTACTGGAGCTTTCATGCCCTGATGAAGCTGTGACTGGAGTTTTGGGTGTTTTTGGTGGCTGTGCCAGCCTTGGCTTTCCTGGAGAATGTGTGGATGGGGGGGGTCTGTGCCTGCCTGGGCTGGGCAGTGCAGGAGGAGGGACCAGGAGCACCACAGGGTGCTGAGAGCAGGGAGGCACATGTTGGACATCACTCCTGGAGCATAATTTGGGATTTCCCTGCTCCCCAGCCAGCAGTGAGTGCCCTGGATCCTGACTGAGCACCTTCCATGGAGCAGAAGGCATCCCTGGAATGGAATTAGGTGATCTTTAAGGTCTCTCCCAACCCCAACCAGTGTGGAATTCTGTGATTTTCATCTTCCTTCCCTGGATGGGGCTGTTGCCAGAGCCATCCCAGCTGGCACTTTGCTCCTTGGGGCAGCCAAGTGCTGGGGGAATCCCAGGGCACAGAAATAGCCCTGGAGCAGCCCGAGGTGGGACAGCTCCGGGTCACTGCAGGCTCTGCTGTGCCGGTCTCGTGCCCGGGCAGACGTGACGTGTCCTGGCCCGAGCAGAGCTGTGCAGAGCCTGCTCTGCTGTTTACAGCAGCTTTTGTTGTGGACAACCAACTCTCCAGAGCTCTGAGCTCAGCACAGCCTGCGTGGCCAGGAGGGAGGACGTGCCACGTGCTCCAGCCACGGCTTGGAGCTGCTCCCTGTCACCAGGGGTGACAAATCCTCACCCAGATGTGGGTTTGGAGCAGGGTTTGGTGCTCCTGAGAACCCAGTCTGCATCCATCCTTCCCCAAAAAGTGGGAGAAGCGCCCTGGGAGCATCCCAGCCCCTCCACAGCCAGGAGCAGCTCAGGATTAAACCCCTCCTGCACGTCACCGTCAGCTCTTCCTCCGTTTATATCAGGGAATTAAGGATTTTGTTTTCATTCCTGGCCTCTGTTTACATTCCTTGTATCTAACTTAATTCTTCCAAAACTCCAGAAACAAAAGCATCCAACACATGACACCCTCCCAAAGGTCAGGCT
The DNA here is from genome assembly GCA_035040995.1 of Premnoplex brunnescens. Taxonomy (NCBI): domain Eukaryota; kingdom Metazoa; phylum Chordata; class Aves; order Passeriformes; family Furnariidae; genus Premnoplex; species Premnoplex brunnescens. The sequence continues at coordinate 16,383 of JAWWLT010000195.1, forward strand.
CAAGGAGGCATCTGCTGCAGGAAAACGCTGGAGTTTGGAAAATCTGACCACACGTGGGAAAAGCTACCGAGAAGTTCTGGGCTGACATCAGCGTGGAGGGGACGAGGGTCAGGTCGGGGTGAGTCAGTGGCACAGGGTCATGTGGGGTTGGGAGACATCGGGGTGGGAGCTGGGGCTTGGATACAGGGCTGGAAATTCAATTTGGGGTCATCCCTGCCCATGGCAGAAGGGTTGGAACCAGATGTCTGAAGCCCCTTCCAACCCGAACCATGCTGGGATTCTGCAGCTCTGAGGCTCTTCCATTGGAGTGATGGCCAAGGGCTCCTTCCCGGGCACTCCTTGGAGCACAGGGTCACCCCCAGCCCAGCCCAGCTGCAAGGACGGGGCCACTGCAGCCTTCTCCTTCTCCATCCAAGGATGTGAATTTGAGGAAGACACAAGATCTTCCCTGTGGGGATGGCTGTGAATTCCATGATGAGTTCTGCAGCCAGCTGAACTCTGTGCCCTTTGTTGAAGCCACTGCTGCCTCTTCTCTCCTTGCTTTTTCCCTGCTCACAATGGAATCTGCAGGAAATGCTGATGGCTGGGAAGGTAAAAACCTTTCCCAAGGCTCAGGTGCAGAGTTGAGCCCCTGAGTTTTGTCTTGCTGAAGGGATGAGGTGGAGGAAGCCCAGTGGGGTCTGGACACAGAGCACGGATCATCTCCAAGGTGCGCAAGCCTTAGTTTGCACTGACGCTTTTCTTGGAAACTTTCAGGTTTGCTGAGAAAATAGGAGATTTTTTTTTTTCATCACAGACTTCAGACATCTGAGCCATGAGCAAAAACTTCCCTCAGGAGCCAGAATTTGTCGGGGTTGGAAGCTGAGAGCTGCTGTGCCCCTCCAAAAGCTGCTGCTTTGCTCTGTTCGCAGGAGAAAACTGGTTTGTGCCTCACTTTCTCCACTGATCTATTCCTGCCTGAGGGTTTGATGCTGCTCTCCTTGGGTTGGTTTTGGAGCCTGGTGGGACACACCATTCACTGGGGAGATGGACCCTGCAAGCACCTGCCAAGCCCAAAATCCTGGCTCTGAGCACCCCCTGCCCCCAGCAGACCCCAACATAAAGAAAACTCTGGAATCCTGGAATGGGTTGGGTTGGAAGAGACCTTAAAACCGTCTCGTTCCAACCCCACCATGGGAAGGGACACCTTCCATGAGACCAGGTCCAGCGATTCTAGCTCAGGCAGAGCTCCCAGCAAATCTTTTCCTCCTGCTCTTCCAAGGCTCTGGCTGTTTGTTTGGAGCTGTGCTGGTCTCTGTTGGAGATGGTTGGCACGTGTTGGTCCCCTGAGGAAGCGACTGGTCCTTGTTCCTCACAATGTCCATGTGGAAACCACTCCCCTTCTGCTGCCTCCGCTGCAGTCAGCAGCTGGGAGAGGGGCTAAAACCAAAGTAACACCCCAAAAAGCCCACAAACCCCCCAAAAATGGCCCTCCTTCAGCTGAGTTTGTGGTTCACCCCACGGCAGCACGTGTGGCTCTCTGTCTCCACACCCCTGCAGGCGGAGACTTTTTGGAAAGCACTTCCTGGGCTGGCTGGAACAGCCCTGAAATCTGAGCAGGATCCAAAAAATGAAGGAGGAAGGCAGCTCTTTTTAATTTTGACAGCCTTAATATCACATGATGGATCCATGAAAATGATCTTCCCTGGCTTTTTTGGCCAGCGAGGAGCCCCACGGAGGAGTTTCTGCCGAAAGTCATGGGATGTCCCCATGGCAACTTTTTGTGAGGGGATGAAATACTCCGGTTTCCTTGGGGTTTTGTCTTCCCATCCATCACCTCCCCGACAGCTGTTTACATTTTGGAGGTATTACATCAATATTATCAGAGCACAGCTCTCCTCCTCTCAACTCCTGCCTGGCACTTGTTGCTGGTGCCAAGGCTTTGGAGAGGTGGGAGGGCAGGCTCTGGTCCCTGGGCAGGGCAGGGCAAGGGGCTTGGGCACTGGGACAGCCACTCGAGTGGCTCTTGGTCTGAAACCAGCTCTGTAGAAACTCAGCTCAGCAAGACCCGCCACCCCAATGAGGTCCAGTTTAATTTAATCCTCCCCCAGGGATTTGCAAATGGCTTTGTGAGCAGCAAAGACGTCCCTCAGGCCCCGTTTACTTCACATCACTCGTGAACCCGAAGCATCTCCCAGGGTTTTTCCTTCTGCTTTGCTGCACAGGAACTGTGGCTGGTGCAGAGGAGCCTCTGGAGGCCGATCCTTTGGCAGGAGAGGGACAGCAGATCCCTGTAAATCCAACTTTCCGCTGGTTTCCAGGCCAGGCAGTTGGAGGCAGGAGGCAGCTGCTGCCGCTTGGTTTTCCATGGAGTGTTTTAACCTGGGAAATGCTGTGCTTGAGACCCCAAGGGAGGGACACCACGAGACCCAGGGCCCTTTTTCTGGTGCTATTTCCCCCCCAAAACCCTTTAAGTTCCACTGACCTGCTTCCAAATCACCCCTCTGGAAAGTGAAGCAAATTTTAAGATTATATGTGGGGTTTGTATTCTTTTTTAAAACGTATTCATTTTTCATGGAAAGCTGGCTTGTCTTCCAAGTGCCTGGGAGAGTTTAGTTCCCAGCAAGGGATTTCCCCAGCCGTGCCCTGGGCTGGGAGCAGGAGCAGCAGGGCTGTGACTTCTGCTGGGAGCATCCACTTCTCAGGGATCCCTCCCTCTGTGCTCCACTTACTCTGCTTTAAATCACATCGGAGCTTCCTGTCTGCCCTCTTTAATATTTCTTTTCATTCCCTGAAAAACTGACTTTCACCAGCCCAGAAATGCATCTTGTTCCTTTAAGTTGTTGCTGCCCCCCTGAAACGCTTTTTGCTCTGGAGTTTTATAGGGGAAACCAGCTGGGCAATGTAGTGAAGAGCTGGAAATCTCTGTCAAGCTGTGTTTTCTGGTGGAAGGAGCACTGCACAAACAAGCTGAGGAGCACCCACATCTCCACACCCCTTTGGATCCTCCTGCTGCTTTGATCTCCATCCCAGACATGTGTCCTCTCCCGCCTGCAGACCTCAAATGTATATTTTCAGGAGGGAAGAGGGAAGAATGAAAAGAAACTGGATCTCCCAGACGCTCTTTCATCCAAGAGTGTCTTGAGCAGAGCTTATCTCCCTCCTGCAGAACCTAAACTGTCTGACAGACACTTGGTAGACAGAGACAACGGTGGTTGGACACATCCCAAAAGATCTTTGCTCTCAGTTGGGTGGGAGAAGGGACAAAACCCCATTTGCCTTTCCCACTGAGCTCCATCAGGCAGCACCTAAATGTGGAGATTCCTGTCCACAAAGGCTTGGGCTGGATTGGATGGGGAAGGACCTCCTGGGTCACGTCTGCTGTCTGAAACTAAACCAAAGACTGCATTGATCTTTTCCCCTTGGAAAAAGTGAAAGTGAGGATGTGGCTGGTCCCCACTGGAGCCACCCCAGCAGGCCACAAAGCCCTGCCATGGTCAGAGCTGAGCTCCAGCTGGAGCTGCCTCCTGGGAATCACCTCCAAAAGGTGCCACCAGCCTGGGGAGGAAGAGGATGGAGGGAGAAGGTCCCACCCTGGGATGCTGATGTAGTTCATGTGGTTGGGGGTGCCCAGCCCAGAGGGACCTCAGTGACAGGGGTGGCTGTTGTGGGGACAGTGACCCAGACAGGTGTGGAACAAGAGTCCCCCACTGTGCCCTGGAATGGGGAAGAAGGTGCCCATCCAGTAGTTTTTCTCCTGTCCCTTTGCTTTTGTTTCCCAGCTGGGCTTTCCTGGCACCAGGAGGTGCCCGTGCCTGGGTGAGTGTGGGGCAAACTAAACGGCGTGGCCAGTTGCCCCGTGGCATCACACTCATGTCCTGCGTGCCGTGGGCACTGGTGTCGCTCTTTTGAACCCCAGGGGTGGCACCTGAGCAGGAGTGGTACCCACCTGGGGGTGGCGTCTCTGCAGAGGTGGCACCTGAATGAAGGTGACACCCCACAACCCTCAGTGACCCCTTGAAGGCGTCCCATGCCCAAGCCCCCACCGGGGTGGGGGATGCCCGGGGGGACCCCAGTGCGGTGCCACAGGGAGGAGAGGACGCTGCCGTGGGCTTGGAATTCCCGGCTGGCACAGCCGTGCCGACAAGCCGCTCCCTAAAGGGTGCCGGGCCGTGCGAGGGCTGTCCCCGCCGCCGTCCTCTCCTGCTGTACCTCCTACAAGTTCCCTCGTCCCTCCCACTCCCTCCCAATGCTCGCCTTCTGTCAGGGAGCCGGGAAAGGCTGGGGATAAGGAAAGGGCTCTGGGAGAGAGGCTACCAGTCTGGCTGGCTGCCTGCCGCGGATGCTCGGGGCCGCGGAGCGGGGCAGCTCCCATGGCCCTTCCCAGCGGGATGCTCCTCGCCTGCTCCCTCTGCCTCCTGCCCGGTAAGTGCCCTCTCCCCCTGCGCCCACCCCAAATCCCCGGGCAAGGGGAAAACCCCCCCGGGAATAACTTTCCCTGACTCAGGAAAGGGGCTGGATGAAAGCCCAAGGTTAATAAGGCTCTTGGAAAAGTTTTGCCGGGAGCGGGAGGGTGGTTGGAAGGGAGGGATGGAGATCCTTGCTGGGTTTCCCGGGAAGGAGCGGCCGGGTGGGCAGCGCTCGGAGCGGGATTGATGGGTGCCCTCCTGGAGCATCAGGTGGTGGGGGAAAGAAAAGCCCCCCAGACGAGCGACCCTTTCAGCCAGAACTAACTTCGTGCCCCACTGGTGGCTCGTCCTGTCGCACAAAAGCGAATTGCTGGAGGTTCAATAACCAAGAGAGCTTTCAGGCAGAGATCGGTCCAGGAGCTCATCCCGTGCGGGCTGTGCCTTTATTCCCCTCGCTGCCTCGCTCGGGCTCTCTGCTTGCGGAAAGAGTCTCCCCAGCGCTGGTAATTGCTGGTTTAATCCCATCTGGCATCCCCCCGCACGCAGCCGGGCTCGGGGCTGCCAAACCGGCACCGCTCCGTGCTGAAAGCGGGGGGAAAAAGCTTTTCCCCGGAGCAGGAGCGGGGCCACCGGCTCAGCCCGCCCCGGCGAACATTCCCAAGCATGCCGGTGGGAAGGCGCGCCGGGCTGCTCGGGCTTTTATGGCTGCTCGCCTTGCTTTCTTCCCCTTGCTGGTGGCGGATCCTTTCAAGCGGCGGCGGAGCTGCTTTTCTCCCTTAATAGGGACCATGTGTGCCCTGCATGCGGCCAGCGTGGGGCTGCCTGCGTGGAGGGGCACGGCTAGACCCTGCCCACGGGGCAGGCACGGCCCGTGGGGTGAAAGCCCCTCGGGGAGACGCTGCTCGGACAGAAAGGGTGGTTAGTGCAGGGAGAGGCTGGGTATGTGGCACACGGGCTGCACGGGAATCCTTCCCGGGAGGGCATTTGCCCACGGGCGGTTCTGCCCACGGGGGTTTCAACCCACGGTGATTTGTGCCCACATTGTTTTCCATCCTCGGGTTGTTCTGCCAATGGGGGGTTCTGCCCATGGGGTTTGCTGTCCGGGGATGTTTCTTCCCACGGGGGTTTCTGTACCCGGGGGTTTCTGCTCACTGGGCACGGTGTTTTCCAGCCCTGAGTGTTTCTGCCCACGGGGGTTTCACCCCAAGGGGGTTTGTGCCCACAGTGGTTTCCATCCTTGGCTGGTTCTGCCCACAGGGGTTTCTGCCCATGGGAGTTTCCATCCTCGAGTGTTTCTGCCCCTGGATGTCCACAGTGATTTGTGTATCCAGGGGTTCCCATCCATGGCAGTTTCTGTATCCAGGGGTTCCTGCCCACGGGGGTTTGTTCCCACAGTGTTTCCCATCCCTGGGTGTCCCTGCCCGTGGGGTGGCCAGCAGAACAGGAGCTGTACTGATCCTCCCAGCACTCCATGGTCCTCTCCAGGCTGGGATGTGTTATGGTCACTGCCTGGTGTATTTTGTGAGGACCAAGCCTGGTGGACATGTAGATTAAGGGCAGGTTTGTGTCATTGTGGGACCTCCCAGGGCCCTGAGGGTTGCCAGGTGGGATGTGAATCCTTGGGAATGGTCCCTTTGCTGTGCAAGCAGCGCTTCCTGTCCTTGAACAAACCCTTGGCTGCTTTGCCCAAGGGAAATCCTTCTCCTGGCTCTCTCCATTGGATCTGGGGAACCTCCTGGACGTGGGCTCTTGCATTGTCCCATGGGCTGGGAGTGCTTGGAGGCACCGTGGTGTCCCCAGCCATTGTCTGGTAGCCAGGGACCCCGGTGACATTGCCCTGCAAAAACTCCATCCTGGGACAATCCAGGGTGTTCCTGAACTTCAAGTCAGGCCAGTTCCTCCTCTCAGAGGCACCAGGTGGATTCCTAAGGACCCTCCAGTCCAGGCTTTTTAATTTTGGGTGGCTGCACAGCCCCAGCAGTAGGGCTGAGTGGGACTTCACCTCCCTGTTGTCCATCCACTGGCCAAGGTTTGGCCAGGGAAGGTCCAATAAACAACCCCCACCCGAGGCACATGGGGCTCTGAGAGGCCAACCCTTCCCTCTGACCTCTGGTTTTCCTGGCATTTTCCTGGGGAAGGGGCAGCAGGAGACCTGCCACTATTTATTCCTGATGCCCTTGGTTTTATCACAAATGAATAATCCCCACTTTCCTTAGGGCTGCGAAACGTGGCCATCAAACAGCTCCTCCCCAGTTTGGGGGGGCCCAGAAGGCTGGAATTCTGGAAGCACAAGGTACTTGTGTAGCTAAAGCCCTGGAGCTGTTTGTCAGAGATTTTGTGGGTGAGCAGGAATGTTACAACACACGAGCCGGGGATGACTGATCCCTCTGTTCATCCACAGCATTCCCGGGCTCTCCAGCCACTGCTGGAGCAGCCACCAGGCCCTGGGTTGCTTCCTAATAGCTGTTGACAAATGCTGGCTTTGAGATAGGAACATGGAGAGGAGCTGGGTGCTGTCAGCATCCCATCTGGCAAAGAGGGATTCCCAGGAATTAAAGCTAGAGGAAAGCACGAGGACATGTGGCCCACGCTGCTCCTTCTCAGAGCTTTTGCCCGAGTATCTTTTATTGGGCTTAAAGATTTCCTTGTTCAGCTAAAATACTTCAATCCTAGGGAAAGAACTAGTGATGGGATGCACAGGAGCATCCGATGGCAGCAAATCCCAGGTGGGGATGAGGATGGGGATGGGATGGGGATGGGATGGGATGGGATGGGATGGGATGGGATGGGATGGGATGGGATGGGATGGGATGGGATGGGATGGGAT
>JAWWLT010000196.1:0-23443 GCA_035040995.1 Premnoplex brunnescens
CCATTCCCATTCCCATTCCCATTCTCTCACCCTCTCTGTTCCCATTCCCGTTCCCATTCCCATTCCCATTCCCATTCCCATTCTCTCACCCTCTCTGTTCCCATTCCCGTTCCCGTTCCCGTTCCCGTTCCCGTTCCCATTCCCATTCCCGTTCCCGTTCCCGTTCCCGTTCCCATCCCCTCTCACCCTCTCCGTTCCCATTCCCATTCCCATTCCCAGTCCCATTCCCGTTCCCGTTTCCATTCCCATCCCCTCTCACCCTCTCCGTTCCCATTCCCATTCCCATTCCCGTTCCCGTTCCCGTTCCCGTTCCCGTTCCCGTTCCCATCCCCTCTCACCCTCCGTTCCCATTCCCGTTCCAGGCCGTTGTTTCCCCCGCCCGTGCCGTTGCCGCGGTAACCGCGGAGGACGCGGCCGGCCCGTACCAAGCGCGGGGGCAGCGGGGGGAGCGCGGCCCCCCCCGGCGGGGGCTGTGGTAGCGCCCGGGAGAAGACGCTTTCCACCGAAAAATGGAATTATTTTCATTTCCCCGGGGGTATCGCAGGGGTATTTGTCTCATTCGGTATTCAGACCCAGCTTGCAGCATTTTTCTAGTGAGAAATAACAACTTCGGACCACAAAACCACAGCTTTCTGTTGCCATAAACACGCCCTTTATTTTAGGGGTTCAGTTTCACCATTCTGCAACACCGGTGGTGATGCTGTGCCAGAGCTCTGCAGGGGTAAAGTCGTGGTGAAGCCCCCAGCTTGCCTGCTGGCAGGCAAGAGCCTTCCTTGCTGGGCTCGGGGAGTCCCGTGTGTGACATTCTGCATCCCCTTCATGCTCCTAGAATCATAAAATCATAGAATGGCTTCGTTTGCGAGGGGTCTTAAAGCACATCCACCTTCTCTGTGACAGCCTCGGAAGTCTGGGTGGTCTGGGAGACTGTAACTGGTGCTCTTGTGCACAGCAGGGAGGGATGCTCTCCTTGTACAGGTGAGAAACTGAGGCAGAAGTCCTGGAGAGAGGGAATAACCTCCTGTTGTTTTACACTTGGGACATGAGGATGCCTTCCTGCTTTAATCCAGGTTTGGGGCAGAAGGAGATCATACGAGCCACAGTTGGTTTACAGCTGAAGCAATACATGAATCTCTTCACATGGACCTGAATATCTTCAGAAGACCCTAATTGCTGATGGGATCTGAGCTGGGGTTGATGAGCTCTGTTTCTGGCAGTGGATAATTAAATCCTCTGAGGATTACAGGTCAATCAGCACACTGCTGACAGGTTGCCAGGAGCACCAGTCCCATCTAGCTGTCCTGCTGTTCAATAATAGCAGTCCCAGTTGGCTTTTGGATGGAGAGCAGCTGTTGGTGCTTCTGCTCCTTGAAATCATGATACTGAAAGCTTTAAGGTGAGGAATTGGGGTTGTATCTGCACCTTGTACAGGTTTCCCATCGCTATACATCCGTTTCCTTTTCACATGCAAACATTTTCTCACTTATTGCAATGTTTTTGTCACTTGGATTCTCCTGGGTGGTTTCCCCATACCCTTCTGTTACATATTGAACGTTGGGCTTCTGATTGACAACTGAAACACAAATACACATTTATTGTTTATATAATAATTGTTATTATAATTTGCAGCAATGCCCCAACAAGAATTATTTTATGTTGCTTAAATCTTTTTACCTTGTCCATTCTTCTCGTGGCCTGGACTGTCTTCATTAGATCTGGATTTATAACTCTCCAGTGTCTGCTCTGAAGCATCATTTTCTGTGCAGAAAACAAATGTAATTAATATAATGAGATTTTTCCATGACTCTCACCCTCTGCCTTGAGCATGAAAATCCTGAGGGACTAGTTATGAAATGGGGGTTCAATCAGCCTGACCAGCTCAGAGACAGGCTTAACACAACAATTCCATGGCCAGCACATTGCTTGGCCAGGGCCATCACCCACCTCTCTTCCACACACCATGAGCTTTTTTCAGCTTCATCATAAACAGCAGGACAATGATGAGCAGCACAAAAATCAGGGCAGCCACCAGCATTGGCAGCAAGAGATTCTTCTCCTTCTTTATGATGCCTTTGGACTTTGGATCTTGCTCTGTAACAGAGGCAGGTGGATGTCTGTGTTGTTAAATGTCCTGTGAGACTCTGGTAATTAAGACAAGAATGATATAACATGGACCACGCCAGAGGAACGCTGTGCAAGAGCAGAAGTCACCTTATTTGACTGCATTTTGGGACATGAGGTCAAGTTTTTCCATGTCTGAATAATAAAAACTGATTGAAATCAGTGGACTTGTGCTTTGGCACAAAACCCAGCAAAATTTAGCTTTTTTCTAAATGATACAACTGGTTGTGTTTCTGTGGTCTCCCCCCCAAAATGACAAGCCAGCATTACCCTGGTGCACTGACAAAAGGCTTGGACGGGGAGATGTGGTCAGAGATACCCATCTCGGTGTCAGAAAGCTCACTGCGTGTTTGGAAGCTCATTAATGAGTTCATACCAGTGGTGAAGATGGAAATCACAGTTGCATTTTCATGTGGCAGTGGGGCTTCTGTCCTGGGAAGCTCCTCTTTTGTGACATTTCCTTTGAATGCTGTTTCAGTCCCTGGAGGAAAACAAAGGAGAACAGTATTTCTCTGAAGAGCAAAGAGATACTTAAGAAATGCGTATTTTCCCAGCAGCTTTGAAACACCTGGGACTTCCCCTGACTTAGAGGTCTGTGCTCCCTCCCCTAATGCTGCATTTTGTTTTAATCTGAAGATCACCCAAAACTTTATGAACAGAAAATCCTCAGAATCTCTTACACATTGTTGAACTCATTGGTTCCCATTTACTGCCAAATTAAAACAAAGCTGAACTTTCATTCTCTGGTTGTTTTGGGACTTTTCTTGTCCATCACTTTGCTTCTCTTGCTGGAAAAAACCAGAAATAAGGGTGTATCCTTCTTCTTAAAGAAGATATTTTGGTATTCATATTCCTGAGTACTTCTTTAGTGTCTTCACAGCCCACAGTGGTGCAGTCACAGTGTGAGAATCCCTGTCCTTTGCCACCACCCCCATGTCTGGTGTCACCTCGTACCATGGAGGTCATCATAACTTGATGAACTTCCCAATTCTTCATCTCCTGATGCAGCTGATGTTCCTTTGGGCCCTGCACAGGCAGAGATATGAGCTCTGACTTTCTTATGGACACAGACAATATAAACTTGTATATTATCTCTTATTTGTAAAGTTAAAATGATGATGATATACCAAAACTTTGCATTCAGAAGAGATTTTCTTCCTTCTCAGATATGTGAGCACACCCCATGAAAGCCACAGAATCACAGAATGGTTTGGCTTGGAAAGGCCTTAAAGACCATGTATTTCCAGCTCCTCTTAAAAGATTCAAGCTCCCTTTCCATGTGTGTTTATCAACACATGTATGGATTGTTTATCAGGATGTGGCTGTTCTGTCTGTGATGTTTGTAATCACCGATGTAGCATTTTAGACCACATATAAACAAAGAGTTTGTGCATTTCTAAAGGAGCAATTGATTTTTCATTGCAGGGCCTCATGCTAAGCAGGTACGAAACCCTTGGTGGGGTTTGGCCAACTTGTTTGGGCAGTGAAGCTCTTGATTGTGCTGGAAACAGTTCCGTAAGTGCAGCCTGGTACCTGCACAGATGAAGTGTTGTTGCACAGTGCCATCTAGTGCACCCCATTCAGAGGACCCCAGGCTGGAGCCCACCAGCCTTCTGCATCTGAGGAGAAAGGCTTGGGCTGCCTGCATGGCTGGGAAACTCAGGGAATAAGCAAGGAATGCCGGGTTTATGTTACACAGTTCTTTGTAACACGGGGTGTAATGCTGTTCTCACAGCGTTTCCACACTGGTCTGGTGAATTCATGTAACAGAGACCAAACTTACAGCTAGATGTGAGATCTGCTGTGAGGTTTTGCTGGGTTGGTGTTGGCACTGAGCTGGTACCTGCTGGACCCTCTGGTGCTGCAGGAGGGATGGTTGGTTGTTTGGAGCCTAAAGGAAACCCCCCAAAACACAACAAAAATCAGAAGACATGCTTTGCCACTGAAATAATCCTTGAAAAGCTAAACTTGCCCTATGTGCTCAATGCTCTGGACTGTTTGGGTTCTCCGTCTGACCTGGGGTTACATTTACAATCCTACCCTCCCACCCTCTGCTTTCCTGTCCTCTGAATATATTTATTGCTGTGAAATGAGGAATAAAATGAAAGTGAAATGAAAGTGAAAGCTTCTGTGGGTAGCTTGTAGCAGAGGCTGTGCTGCTGTTCAGATCTGACCCTGAGGAAGAACTCCAAGTTCTTTTTACCCCAGGGAGCCTTCTCATTTAAGAACAGATTCCACACACAGGGCAGCAGACTCTGGGCTTCAGCTTGCCATCTGTCTCAGCTCAGAGCAGTAGAATGGGAAGGAGCCTGCAGTACCCATCCCGGGGAGGTCCTGGAAGTGGAAAGATGCCATCAGCTTCTCTTCCCTCAGCGCAGGGTGGCGAATGATGCAGCTGGCTCTTGCATTGGGCCCGTAGGAGAGGACTGTCAATGTGCTGGTTGTGTTCCATTTCTTCCCATCAGCTCCCAGCTTGTGCTTGGTGTCACCTACACACCCAGTGGAAGGAAACATTGAAGTGCTTTCTAGTCAAGAGCAATTTAATGAAAACCCTTCCAGGGCCAATCTGCTTTATCCTGCTGTGCTAGAGCAGCACCTGATCACTCTGCACGAGTGGTTTGTTGTGCGAATGGATTTCAGGGGAGCCCAAAGGCAGGGAGGTCAGGTTTTCTTGCTCCCAGCTGTTTAAGTGCAGAGCTCACTGCACCTCCTGTGCTCAGCACAGACCTCTGCTCCTGTCATGACTCACACGGGGAAATTCCCCACACACCATCTCTGCTGCAATGTCCACACCCCCACTGGCAGTTTTGGGGCTTACCAGAAACAATAAATTGCTTTGTGTGGGACGGTTTAAGGACAGGGGGGGTCAGAGGATGTTCCCAAACCCTTTTCAGTGGTGCCCAGTGACAGGGCAAGGAGCAATGGCCATAAACTAAACACAACAAATTGCACCTCAGCATGAGGAAGAACTTGGTCCCATGGAGGGTGGCAGAGCCCTGGAGCAGCTGCCCAGGGTGGGCATGGGGTCTCCCTCTCTGGAGGTGTTCCAGCCCCACCCGGACATGTTCCCTTGTCACCTGCGCCAGGTGACCCTGCATGGGCAGGGGGGTCGGACTGGGGGTTCTCCACAGGTCTCTTCCCACCCCAGCTATTCTGTGACTATCTGCGTCTCTGCAGCACAACTGAGATGTAGAAAAGTTCCAATTCTATTATGTGACATCCAAGGGCATTGAATTTGTGTCTTAATAGCTGTGTATTTTTAACCCCAAACATAAAAAAAATAATTTAGTGCAACATTTTTGCATACTGATAAAGATGCAAAATAAATATTATGTGTAATAGTTACATTTGTACTGAATAAATATTTATATAACAGACCTCTGTAATTTCTGTGGTGCAGGTTTGGCTTTCCTCCCTTTCCAGCTGGGGGAAGTCAAACACAAAGATTCATTGCCTTGCCAGAATGAGTTAGGGAGAGCCATGTAACCTGTCTGATATAGTTCCTAGTCCTCCAGGGAATACTGTATTTATATGATATGGAAAATTAATGTATATATAAAATTATATGATATATATGATATGGAAAATGAAATATGTATTTCATGTGACATGGAAATGTGTTTGAACAGCTCTGGTGGAGAGGGAGGTGTTCCAGATGATTCCCTTAAGAGTCCATGGTGGCACAATAGTTTCTACTGTCTGTCTATAATGTAGATTCTGATGCTTTCCCTTGATCTGTTACCCTTAAATGAAAGAAATTCCTTGTTTCCAAATCAGCCTTTGCAGATAACCCACTGTATCACACACACCAGTATTTCTCAACCCCCTTTTCCATCCCCAGCAGGGTCGTGTAAGAACTCAAAAGGATTTCAGAATGGTTTTGCTAGGAAGGAAATAATCTTTTGTCAGCAACAGCTCAGTAATTACAGCTGGTTTGCCCCTGCTGAGCCCTGGTGAAACTCAGGTGATGCTGATAATGAAGATTTACTAGTTATTTTCTGATTAATATAAATATTTGCAGTAAGTGATTAAAGCTGAGAATGGAAGGGGGAGGAAAAAGAGCTGGTACAAGCTGTCAAGAAGGAAAAGCACATCTGTTAAAGTAAGTGGAGAAATGCATTTCTGGATTTAGGGCAGTGTTTAGTGTCTGAGCTGTGTATTGTGATGCTACAAATAATTCAGTTTATCAGGCCAGAACTGAGGTTGTTTCAGGCTTGAGAAAACCCCTAGTTTAGAAAAACACTGTGAAAAAACACATATAAAAACTTAGACGTGATGTTTTGCTTCCCTGAGCTCTTCATAACTTCTCAGCTGGTATTCCCCAAACCCTTACACTCACACAGAGCCCAGCTCTTCTCAAACAGATGCAGGATTTTAGAACTTGCTTTTTCACCTTATTTGCATTAATACCTGTGTATCTGGCAGTCTGGATTTTTTTGTTTGCTCCTGATTTCTATCTATATTCAGGTCAACACATTTCTCTGTTGTTTTCTTGAGCCTTAGTCAAAGAAAACCAAACCTGAAAACGTCTTAGGGGCCAGGGGAGGTTACAGACTAAGCTTTGAATATGTTGCTTGATGATGAAAAATGCAAGTAAGAGCTTATTAATGCATGAAAGAAAATACATTTGCATCAGTGAGTGTTTTTCTCACACTTTGATACAGTTGTGCACCGGACCTAACAAGGTAGTGACTATTAGAATAGTTCTATTTATAGTACTAGGAGAATAGCAGCTCTTTATATAGTACACAAGTTAAATGAGAAGAAAGGCTGCTGCTGTGTGTGAGCTGCTCAGCAAAGCTCCTGGAAATCTGTCTGCTGGTTACAACACAGAAATAGTTACCATGGATTTGTTAATGGTCTTTATATTGGGGCTTTGAAAACTCTGCCTCCAGGGTTTGCAGCCCATTTTATTCTGGTGGAATTTAACTCCAGGGTCTCAAGGGATTTTGGTGCCAAGTGTTGCTGTTCTGTGTTGAATGTGAGCAAAGCAGATGAGCTTCTCCCTTGTAGAGACACTGGAATTTAGTGCTGATTAGTCTCCAAAGCTGCACCAAATTGTATCAAATGAGCAGGGATGAGTGGTAGATCCAGCTGATGTGATGCAAGACGGTGTTTCACCCTCTAGTATTTTTAAACTGCCCAAGGCTGATAAGAAGGACTTGCTAGTGATCCACCCTGGTCCTTGAACACTTACCTGGGAGCTCTATCCCGTTGTCCAACAGCCAGGTGATGTGGGGCTGGGGTTTACATCCTTGGCTGTAGCAAGACAGTGAAATGCCTCTTTCTGTGTCTTGAGATACTTCCAGTACTGGATTAGAAGGAGCAGCTGCAGGAGGAAGATTTAGAATCAGTTATAGAGCATCTTTCTGCTCAGTTTCATGAATGGCTGCATGCAGAGCACTTTCGGGGGGCTGAGCTAAAACCAGAATGATGATGTGTTAAGCACCATAGAATTCCACACAAATCTGCAGGCCTGGACTCCAGTGCTGGCTCTCTTGTCCTGCTCCTCTAGAATAAGCAGGTGAAGGAACTTACCTAATATCTCAATAGTCTGGGCCTTGCTTTTGAATGGTCTGCTGTAGTAGAAGCATTGGTAGGAGCCTTCGTCATGCACTGTGACATTGGACAGCTGGATGGATAATTCATCGTTGGAGTAATGGATAAGTTTGTACCTCTGGTCTTTTAAAACTGTAAGGAAAATAAAACCCAGCATGCCACATGTGTTGGTACATAAGAGGAAGGCAGATAATCAAAGCAGTAAGGAATGAAGGCAATTTTCATTATTACATTTTTAAAATTCATCAACATGATGTAAGGGAGCAGCTTTTAATGAAACCATCTCCTAGGATATTTCTACTCTGCTGCACAGTCCCCTTTCTCTCTTGACTTTCTTAGCCTTTGTTTCATTCCTGCTGCTGGAAGACTTACAGGAGCCCTCAGGGTCTGACCAAGTTCATGGACTTTTTGCACAATTGCAGCACAGAAAGTGTAACTTTATGTCCTTAAATTGAACTGAAACTGTGGGTGTGCACCAGTCACAGGGAGAAAAAGACCTCAAAACCTACCTTTCTTATTTTCCTTTTTTTTCCCTCCCTTTTTATTCCAACTGAGGTTTTGTGAAAATACAGGGGTGGGAAAAAAATCACAGTGATTTATGGAGGTGATTAAATACTAAATGATTTTGAGATGTAAGACTTGCCATATTTGTGGTTAGGATGAGACTGGAGGGAACTGATTCCCAAAGTGGTTTATTAGAGAAACAATGTGACAGGGGTTCCCAGTGGTGACTCAGAATGAAAAATGCAAAACTTCCACGGCCAGGGTCAGGTTTGGTTTCCCCCTTAACAAGGACTGTTTTCTTTTGTATTGCAAAAGGAGAATATTTGTTGTGCCTGACTTATCCAGGATCCAAATGCTTTGCAAGCTCTGGTCCTTGTGGCTGTTGTATCATATCATGTCTCCTACTGAAGGGCAATTGTGGGATGTTGAAATTATGGGTGGAATCCTCAGGTGGTGGAAGTTTTGTTCACTTGAGTTAGAATCTGCTGCTATAGCTACCTGTGGATATGTCTTTTCCTTACCCTTACTAAATTGCTGTGTTAGCACAGAAAAAGTCAAGCATCAAAAGGACAAATGCTTAAAAGATGGAGGTGTTTGTTTAAAACTGGATATGGACAGAATCAAGAGTCTTGGGCTAAAATTGTATGGAAAGAGAGTGTTTGTGGACATAGAGCTGGCATAAATAAAGGGCTTTTTGCTACTCTTGCCTACCTCTGTGGTGTAAAACACTGGGAATTTAGATCTATGTCAAAAATAGAGATATCTGAGGGAGAGAGGATTTCCCCTTGGGTTTGCAAGTGCACAATCAGACTAATAGACTGCAAAGGGGGAAAGGAACGTCTGGCACAGCCTGCCGTGGATTTTGGGAGCCTGGATGTCCAAGCAGCACAGGGTGGGTTGCAATAGCCCCACCTGCCATATGGTTTAGCTCTCAGGGGCTCAGCACAGAGTTGGTTTTGATGCAATTTGCACCTAATGTTTCACCTGCTTTATACTGAGAGTGCTGAACTTGGATGTTGGATTCCACAGGAAACTCCTTCAAATCCATACAGGTGTGAGTCACTTCAAATTGCTAATCAACACTCATCCCACTTGCCCTTGAAACTGAGTAAATAGGAACAACGGTTACTCATGACATTTTCTGTTTAGAAATATTGGCAATATTTAAGGGAAATATCAGTGGGCTGGTTTGGTGTGGGTGGCAACACCGTGTGTCTGTGATTCCCAGAGCAACCTAAGAGGACCTGCACAGTTTTAATGGGAGTTGGGTACCAAGTTTGGATAACCCCATCATTATTATCATTAAAACCTAAAGGATTTAACGAAGAATGCTGTCTGGCTGTGCAAATGGGGAAGGCCAAGGCAGTTCTCAGCTTGCAGAGCTGTTGAGCTTGGACCAAGAGGAGGAGAGAGAAGGAGAGAGGAAAGTGAGATGTAGGGAGTAGAAGGGAATGCAGTAATTGTAGCTTTGGCTTTGTCAGCACATCTTAGAAATCACTGCTCGTTTCTAAAAACTTCCTCTTGATGCACTCCATCCAATTCCCTGATGAGCAGAAGAGTGCCAAGGGCTTTCAGGCACGTCCACTGCTGTCTTTCTTGTGAGGCAAGAGTGGGGTTTCATTACTGAAAGCTCCAGTGCCAGAGCACTCCTTGGGGGTGGTTCCATTCCATCAGCTTCCTGCCAGAAAGGGGCTGGATGGAAAAGCCCCTGGAGTGGTTGGGTGGTGGGTGAGTCAGACTGAGAGCTGGGACAGCCCCCCGAGTGACCGTCAGCCCCAGTGGAAAGTGTCACAGTGGGTTTTCACACTTACCCTGCTGGGCGTTGAGAAAAATGGTGAAACCACGAGGGTTTAACCACTGCAGAGCAGTGCTGTTGTCCCTGCCGGGGGTGCCCAGGGTGCAGCGGAGCTTCAGGTCTTCTCCTTCCTTCAGAGTCACGCTGTCACTGCCAGCCCCTGTGAGCCCCCCTGCCACAGAGCAAGGGAAAACCCCACCTGTTAAAATGTGCCATGAAGGGAAGCAACAAGGTTTTGCACGGAGTAATATGACAACCTTCTTTTTTCCAAGGGTTTTTCTGCACTGGGAAACTTGCCAATGTGATTGTACTGATAGAAATAAATCACAATCATTAGAGAGGTCCCTGGCGACTTGTACCAAAGGTTTGTGATCAGCACAGCCAGATTTAGTTATTAAATGTTATTAACCATTAAAGAATTGGTAGTAGACCCATTTAATGCAATTTCTCCCTGTATGTTAAAACAAACATTAGTTTTCCTTATTTCGTTATTGAAACTCCTTGATCTTTAAGGTGCCTTCCAAGCCAAACCATTCTGTGATTCTATATTCCATTGAGGAGCTGTTGAACCTGATTTGCAAGTGTGTGAGACTGAGGAGTGAATGATTTTTTTCAGCATCTCTGAAAAATGAGGCTTTTTTATTCAGAAATCATAATACTGCAACTGCTTTGAAACTTCTTGCCAAGATAAGATCCACAAACCTGGCCTGGCACAGGTTACTAAAAATGAAATTTCATTCTCTTAGTTCATTTTACAGATGGGCAGGAAAATGCTTTTTCTCTTCAGACATTCTAAGATATATATTTTGTGAAAATATTTGATGACCTGGAATGAATTACCTTCTCCAGAAAAAAAGCAAGCCCTGGAGAAATTACAAAGAGCAGTGCCTGGGTTGGAGTTAAGTGAAAAGGCAGTGAGAGTTTTGCTTTTCATTCCCTTTTTATATGTTTTGATTTTATTTTCCAGGGAGCTGCTTGTTGCAAGCTACTACTGTACACATAAGCACTGCAGTTTGGGGAAATGAATCTTTCTGGGCTTTGGGAAAGCTTTTCATGTTCTTGAAAATTTTAAATATATCAGAAATGAAGCTTTTTTTTTTTTTTTTTTTAAGAGCATTGTTGCTGGAACTGTTATTTTACCACTAGAAGGACTTGGCTCCCTGTAAGACAGCAGTTTCCCCAGGGGTCTTGGGCCCTTGTGGAGACCTGTGGAAGGAGGTGCAATGTTGTTTGAGTGGTAGGAGAGGTTTGTCTGTGGTTTTCCACTGGTCCCTTTGGCATTTTTTTCATCATGATGGTTTCCTGTCACTACCAGCAGTGCAGGGTCTTTCAAATCACACCTTTGGAGGTGAGAACAGCAAGACTAGCAAGAAATGGAGGTTTGGCTTCCTTTTCTAAAACAGAGTATATATGTAATTTCCATGAGAGACCGTGGCTTTGGTCAACCCATGACTCACAGGTCAAATCCTCCCTGCACAGGGGCAGTTTGACCTGGCTGTGATCCTCAGTCACTGGGGTGTGGGAGATGCTCCTGTGCCAGCTCCAGGGGACAGTGGTTCTTGTACCATGTCGATACCACTTGGAAAAACTAGTCTGGCATCAAGTACAGTGATATATCCACAACTGCAACAACTATTTGATAGAAATTGCAGGCTGCACTGAGCAGAATGGTTAATGCCTCTGGTTACTCTTCTGAGAGCCACCAGGAAGGGCACTGAGAACTCACTGGACTGAGATGTGCACTCAGAGCATCACTGCAGAGTTATCTTTAAACCTGTGGCCCACAGAAGCACCCTGTTCAATGAGTTATTTTTGACCTGTGAGTGGAGCCTGAGCTAGTTCTGCTGCCCAAGGCAGGCAGTGGTTGTCAGCAGATACAGATTCATCTTGCAGGAGTCTGGCAGCAGGGGGAGAGGGGTTGTACTCTGAGTGGAAGCTGCTGAGGGCATCAACAAAGTGTCAGCAATAGCCCTGCAGTTGTTTCTGGTCCAGCATCTGGTGACAAGGGAGAGGGACTGTTGCTCCAGCCAGTACTGGGACCCTGCAGTCGTTTCTCCTGCAAAGGTCAGGAACGAAGCCTGCAAGAATCCTGGGCATGGAACACAGTCTTGCTCTTGTCTTCCTTAAATCTTTCCCAGTTTAACACAGTCAAATATGAATCTCTCACATTCTCCTGTCTGCGAGACAGGAGATTAGCAAAGTAGGTATAAGCTACATCCTCTAGCAGGAGTAAGGAGATTGAGCATTTAAAGTGCTTTTTCAAAGTACTTTGCAAGTGCTTTCTAAATTATTCTATCAGCTTCTTTTTACACAATGCATATACAGACATCCAAACCGTGGAAGGTAAGCAGTGATCCACTGTCCAAATTTAAGGGAGAGTCTTTAGTTATCCCAATGCCTTCCCATCCCAGGCATCCTATCAGCTGCTAGGAGGTGACTTGGTCTCACAGATCCTGGCTTTAGGAGTCAGCAGGGATTCAGCCCCAGTGAGCTTTGGGAATGGGGTGACAGTATCCCATTGTCAAACAGAAAGCAACAACAGCAAAGTTGTTTTGTGCCTGATATGCTGGAACTCTGGGGACAGAGCTCTCCAGGCTGGACTGGGTGCAAAGCAGAGATGAGGTTAGATAATGCACAAGCCTTACCTTGCATGAGGAGCAGAGCCACGATGTGCAGCACCCCGGTGACAGTCATGCTGTGGGTGGGTGCCGGCAGCGAGTGTTGGCTTCCTCTCTCTGCTGGGGCTGCTGAGCAGCAACAGGTCCCTTTTCAGCATGGGGGGAGCAGATTTACCATGACTTCATCACCACTGGGGTCTCTGCCCCTTCCCTTCCTGCTGCTGTTCCACCCTCCTCTCCCCCACCTCACATTTCCCATGTGTTGGCGACGGCTGAGAAATGTGTGACCTCACAAGTCTCAAAACCAAAACTGGTGGGTGACAGGATGGGGGTACTTCAGCTTGCACCCCCTCCAGCTCTGCCTCATCCGTGGGGGGGAGAAGGTGAGAGATGCACGGCGGGTAAAGGCTAAGAGAACCATGGGCTTGTGATGCTACAGCTGCACTGTGTCCAGGATTTAATTCCCAAAACGGGGAGGCATCAGGAAGGCAGAGATTCCACTGGCAAGGTCTCTTGAAAACTCAGCTGTGTGGGTTTAAACCCCTGGCAAAAGATGGCCTTGTGTCACTGCTCTTGTCCCAGGAGGTTTGCTTGGCTCTGCTTGCTGGGACCCTGATGAAACCAATAGTGAGAGAAAGGTAATTTGCTGCGTGTGGTTTGTGGCTCTCCAGGGAGGGCAGAGCTTTGGTGAGATGGTTGTCAAAGGTTCGCTGAGCACCAAGCATGGGGTGGAGGGATGGGGACAGCGAGCAGGTCCCAGAGGACTAGTGGCACAGTTTGGGTTTCCCGTATCCCCTTGAAGATCTGATTATTTCAGGAATGATCTGAGACTTAGAAAACCTTCTGTATCCTCTGTGATGACCAGTAACATCACAAGATTTATCTGGTTCAGGATGTAGCCATGTGTGCTGACTTCCAAAAAGATTTTGGCAGATCCTCCTCTTGCCCTTCTTTGCAACTGCCCAAAATTTAGTGTAAATGACTATTACTGTCAAAATAAACTGATTTTAATAAAATGTTACAATTTGAAAACTGTGTGCACTTGCAGGATGTGGGCTTGAAGGAAGTGGACAAAATGGTTAATTATGAATGCATTATTGGTTTGACTTCTAATTTATTAGAAACTATTCCCATTAAACTTTCAGTGCAGGGAAGGGCATCATTCTATTAGTATGTATTTGATTTGTAAAAGTTATGGCTTCTATGTTAATCATAATATAATCAACTTTCCTGGGAAACAGAGCTGCAGGTCATGAACTAACGTAGTTGGTTTGAAAGGAGAATCTCTCTGGCTGATAAAACTACTGCTGGATTAAAAAATCCAGATTAAAAAAAAAGATTTGGTGTAAAAGTAAGCGTTGCTTTGGGTTTACAAGCTGTGCTTCCAGATCCACACATAAAATAACTGGGGGAAAAAAGACAAGAAGAAAGTGAGACTCCAACCCAGTGGGAAAACTCCATCCCTGTGCATGGAAAACCACACTCGAGATGGTTTTGTGCCATCTGCTGTCAAAGGGATGCATTTCACCGGCAGTGCAGGGAAGAAAAATGTAGCTCAAATTTCAACACAGTCGAGAAGAAAATTGAAATAGGAAGGGTGTTTGGCATCTTTATTAGATCATCTACAAGACGCTTTTGTTCGACTTCTGAGAAATCCATTTAATGTCAGAAGCAAATTAAAACGCAGTGGTTGTTTTAACAGTTGTTAGCACTTGAAACTGAGATTAAACCCACCCACCCAGCCCCACTCCTACCCCCAAAATAAAAAAATACAGATGTCACAGGTAATCACAGCTATTTTTGGCAATACAATTATTGGGTTCTTTTAAACAGCAAACATATTTTTTCTCAAATAAATACAATCTGCTCACACTAAAAAAAAAATCCCAAAAACCAATAAACGGAATGATACAACAGGTTTAAAATGAAACAAAAAAAAAGTATCCATTGATAACATCAAGTTTGAGGAGACGTCACACAGAAAACACATTTGAATGGGCAGTAATAAAGGAACTGGCTGTGTAGTTTGTGTCATGAAGCATGTGCAGGCCATGAGCATTCCCAGGGACAGGGACTGGAGGAAGTGGTGAGCAGTAAGTACCGATGGGGGGGGTTTGCAGCCAAGGGCACCTACTGCTTAGTTACACCGATTTTCTTAGTTCATTCACCCTTTCAAGCATGTCTGCCCCACCACCATTTCATGTGTATTTTTAACTAAAAAATAATTTTGTGTATGCTTAGGCTCTTTTTTTTTTTTTTTTTTTTTTTAAAGAAACGAACCAAACCCATTCTTTGGTGATAAAAATTATCACTCATAGTAAGGTTAACATTAAAATCTAATATCAGAGGGGAGAAAGAGACTCCTGCCCTCAGCCAACTTCTTCCTGAAAACTGTTCACTCTGAGTGAAAAGGGAAGTTAAAAAAAAAGTTATTATGGTCTGGATCCTCAGTTTGCATAAACAAGCAAAGCTCTGTGATTTCAGTGTACAGCATCCCTTTGACTCTTCTATTTTTCTAACCCAACCTGCAAGTTGCAATTCATTAAAATACTGGAATAATGACTTATTCTTGGCAGATTTACAGCTTTATTTCTTAATTATGGCGAAAGGGAAAAATCTGGGAACTGGTATTTGCCTCCTCTACCCTGACCAAACTGTTGGGATCTGGTGCAGCTCACAGTGAAGGCAAGGAAATGACTTGAGATAGATCAAGTCTAATGTTTTAGGACAAAACACTGAAGTGACTTAAACACACATTAATGAGCAGCAATGGAGTGAAAGTGAAGCAGCAATCATTTTGTATTCTTAGCTTCTCAATTAAAAAATTAAAAGGAACAAATCTTTACTCTTTCCCTCTCCCCCCCTCCAAAATAAGCCTTATCAACATGAGACAACACAGGACCCCAAAGAGAAATCAAAATGTTAGAAGAAAATAAGATTTTTCTTTCTTTCTTGACACCAGATTCAAGACAAGACTACAACTGTCAAAATACTTTCCCAAACATCCAAAAATATACTTTATTATTTTTTAAAGAAGGGAGTATTTTAACATCTGCCTTCTCAAACAGAACGTACTTCTGTATTACTATATGCAAAGAGCAGCTAATAGACTATTCAAACTGTGCATTCAGGTTTTGTTCCCTCTCTGTTTCATGCTTCTGCCTAAAGGAACTCCTTGTAATGTTACTCAACTGCTGCAGGAACTGAGCAGCCTCCACTGCTTTGTACAGGCAATAAATATAGTATTTTTTGCCCCAAATTACAACTTGCTGGCCCCAGCATGAAACAAAAAGCAATCTGGACAATTACACATCAGGAACCAAATCAGTTTTGGTGTGATTGTCAACTATTTAGTTTTTAAGCATGGAGGAAAACAAGCCAGAAATGCTCTTCAGGATGCCAAAAAGAGTTTAAATTACAATTGAAAGCTAACCTGACAGTGATAAACCTGAATGGAAGCAGTTTGTTCTGTCATGTCCTCAGCTATCTTCCTGACTTTGCAGTTACAGCTCTGGTATAATAATGCACTTCCCATGGTGTGTTACACAGTCATAAAAAGGTATAAATCCCAGAATATCCCCATGGATGGTGACAGGGTGCAGGATATTGCACAGGATGAGCTCTCTGCTGACTGAAAATATGTACAGAATCTGCTGTGCTCTCCCTGGCAAGCTCAATAAACCCAGAGACAAACTGAGCTTAAACCCCTTTGGATCTGTTACATCCCCCTTTTGTCTCATTTAGAAAGAGGGAATTGCAGTTTCTGGCTCCTTGTTTGTTCTGGCTGCTGGAAGGGCAATTTGGTTGTGTCCTAGTGGAGGTGAGACCAGTCCTGCTGAACAGGTTAAAACAGATCAGCATAACCCAAGCCTTGATATTTCTGTGAATAATAAACCTACATCAAATTTGGTCAGTATGGACTTCTGTGCCGTTTCTGCAGAGGTAAAGCTGGACAGAAGGACGCTGGAATATCTTTCTCGTACATCTGAATGTGCCTCTGATGCTATTTTTTTATTATTACTTTGTTTTTATTCTTTGTTGCCCGGTGAAATTGTTGATGCTCCATCCCCGGGAGTGTTGAAGGCCATGCTGGATGTTGGAGCAACCAGGTGTAGTGGGAGGTGTCTCTGCCCATGGCAGGGTGTGGAATGAGGTCAGATAGAAGGTCCCTTTCAACCCAACCCATTCTGGAATGATTCTGCTTCTGGGAATACTCAGACTTCTGGTGCAAACCAAGGAGGACTGCCTAAATCTTTTTCATCCCACTTAAACATATTTTTAAGTACCTTCTGACAGTGAGCCTACACTGACGAAACCCACAGAAGTGTTTGCAGCAATGTTTTCATCCAAGGTCGATGACTTAGGTAATTCTAATTAAAAAACAAACAAACAAAGCCCACCAAACAAACAAAAGAGAAACCCCACCCTGCTCTGATGCCGTTTTATAGCACAAACTACCCACTGTGGTGTATTTTGCAGTCTCCTGTGATGCAGCTGGGATTGGCATCCTGCAGCCTCTTGCGCCAAGAGCACCCCTCTTGCAATTCCAAAGATTTTAAAGATGGAAATTCCTCTTCCCTTCTCCCGAAATCCCAATCCTTCCCCCACTGGATAAATAGCATTTTAATTGGCCAAAGCATGTTGCTCCTAAATTTAAGTGTACTGGCTTTTTTCAGCTCTGCTTTGTCTTTATGACAGATGGCACTTGGGAATTAAGGATAAGGAAGCAAAGCACTAAATTCCAGAATCTTTTTGAGTTCATCATTACCTCCTGGAGAAAGCTGCTTCTGGCAGAATCTCACCAAGGCTGACACAAAGGCTCACTAGGGGCACCACCGTGGAAATGACCATCACAGAATCTCAGTATAAAAGAGAAAACCCTTTTCTGAACAGAGCATAAATGATACAAATGCTTTAGGCTGTATCTGTGCACAAGAGTGGATTTCAATAACCAAAGAGAAGGGGAAAAAAACCCAACCCTGAACTTTCTGAATCCTCCAGGTTCGGTTGAAATAGGCTTATTTTCTTTCCAATTAAAAGAAACTGCTCCCAGTCTTTGTTCACAATGATGCTGACTTTCGATGCTTAAACTTCATCTCTAACTGATGTGAAACTTGGGATTTTCTTCTGATGCAACATCAATCAATCTCTGCATCCAGGGTTTGCCCAGCACAACACCCAGCACAGGGGTCAGACAGAGGAGAGGAACAACCTGGTGCTGGACTCTCCTTTCCAGTCAGTGGTGATGAAAAGGTGCTGAGAATTTGCGGGCTGTGAGTGCAGCCCCCACTCACACGTGGGGGGCTGAGCAAGCACGTGGGGCTGAGCAAGCCTGCTAATGCTTTGCAAAAATAGTAGTGACAAAACAACCCCAGCATCCTGAATGCTCCACTGACACGATGCTAGTTGTTGCTACCGTGGTGCAGATGGCAATGAAAGTGTCACCAGAGCTCCCTCCACGGTGGGAAAACGTGGCTCAACACAGACTCCGTGTTGTGCAAGAGCTTCAACCTGTATTTTAATATTTCCCCCCCTTCAAATCAGTCCCTTTTGTATTCTAGTTGTGGATGAGACTCTTTGCATGACTGTGGCTGTGTGAGATATGCCAGAACAACTGCTTGTGTGACCCACTGAACACAGGATGAGTATTTTTCCACTGTCAGTAAAACACAAGAAAGAAGATACATTCTCCAATGCTTAGAAAGGCCATGGGTTTTCCTTGCTGGGGTGGCTTTGTCTATTCCTGAAGTAAGGTTTCTCTCCAGTTAAAGCCTCCAGTTGGTCCATGTGTGAGAGGGAGGATGGGAGGGTCTGTAAGCTGCCAAATACCTGTATCTCCCAGTTCTTCACAGGAACAAAACCCCAAGTATGGAATCTGTGGGAAGAGAGATTGAAGGAGAGGTAATAAGCAAGGATCGAGCTGAGCTGCCCTAAGGGCTGAAGTCCTGCTGTGCTACTGAATCATTTCACCTTCTCTCTTTCCCCTCTCTCAAGTCCTTTTTCACAAGGTGATTGTAGGACTCAGGTGTAACAGGCAGATTGTGCACCTTTATATGTGCAAAACTCTGGGAAAGACAGATTATACCCTTGTATCTTGGTTTAAATAAGGGGCAGTTCAAAGCAAAGGTGTTGGCTGATGGGGTTCCCAGACCAGCACAGCACAGCCACGGAGAGAAATATGGATGTGACAGAGCAGCTCTAAATATTCCAGCGAGGCCTGGCAGTGGGCACTGCCCTCTCCCTGGCCAGGGCTGGAGGGAAGGAGTGAAGGCAGAAAAACCCATTACGATTTTCAGTCCTTTCCTCTGACAGTGAGGGAGACAAGAAGGGGAAGGGCAGAGCAGAAGTGCCCTGGTCATTGTGGTGAGGCTGTTTGGGCACGGGGGGAGTCTCTGCACAGCCCCTGGTACCCACAAGCACAGAGCAGGGTCACTGCAAGCCCCCCTGGAGGTGGGCACCTCATCCCATGCTCTGCTCCAGCAATGACACTCGGATAAACCTCGCAAAACTACCTTCTCCACTCTCCTGACTCTTGAAAGGAGTGAAACCTGGTGATGGGCAGAGCAGAGTGTCCTCTGTCTGGTTAAGCAGAGTGCACCTTGTTTCTCTCACTGCAAAGCCAGAGCTTTGCTCCTTGATGGGCATTACCTTTCGGACCATCTGTACAAAGTCCTTGGAATTCTGTGGTGACAGCCCTTGGAGCTGGCAGGTACAGGCTTCCAGGGAGGATGCATGGGCCACTATCAGGATGTTATTTCCTGAAATAAAGTGAGAAACACGGGCTGAGGAGGCAGATGAAGCCAAATTTAGGCCCAAGATCAAGTAGGTCATTTCAAAGCAGGTTTGGTTTATCATGTAACAACATATCAAACTGTGTATTTGGGGTAGGGAATGTGATTTATGAACACATTTAGAGCATTTCTCCATTTTCAGGGTAATGATTAACTCAGTACTACTTAATTTTCAAATGCTTTCTGAAGGAAACAAGAATTCCAGTGACACTTCAGCTGTCTTGTGAAGCAGATGCTTTTTGCCTATGCAAACATCAATTCCTGTTACAACAAACACTTTAATTTCAGTTCTTGCTTTTCCACAGTGATGGCTTTACATTTCCATTTCCAAGACAATGCCCCCCTGTGCTATGGAAGTTTGTGTCCAAACTATTAAAATAAAAACTCAGAGACAGATCAGTGATATGAAATGAGTAAAAACACCAGAACTTAGAAACATCCTATTTCTATGTTGTGAAGGACAAACAACAACCAGACATTTTTTATTTCAATATTGGAGAAATATCCTAAGGTCTTTATGGGGAATATATTTCAGATGAGGAGCTCAGATAGGGGAGGGCAGATGCCCTATCTGATGCTGGGAAGAGACAGTGGAGTGCAAACAGCTCATTTATTCCCTTGAGAAACATCTGGGTTGGATAGGAATCCCTAAAATACTTTGCTATTTAAATTTATGGACCTTTCTTGTAAGCTGAGTACATCTGAACTCATAGTTGTGACACTTGCAGGAGTTTACAGTGTCTCTGGGAGAGGGATGAGAGATTCAGGTATGAGAATTCATCTCCTTAGGAGGGAAAGACTAGTCAGGAATATTGGCATTCATATCTCAGGTAGTCTGCCTTGCTTTTCAACCCTTCTGTAGCACTTACCTTTGCCTTTACATTCACTGATGATTTCCTTTGTTACTTGGTAGCTTCTACTTATGTAGGTATCATAAGATTCAGAAACCACCAACTTGCTGACAGGAATATGAGGTCTGTGAGCAGAGAAACACACAGAGTAAATTGGAAGAAGCAATAAAGTTCTAAGTGCCAGTTATGATTCATCTCAAAGTACCTGTTCTTCAACTCTTCTCCTTCCCCAGATCCCCAGAATTGCAGCTTGTGTCAGGACCACTATGATTATTTTTAAACTTCAAGAATTAGATGTTTACCCTTCCGGCTTTGAGATAATTGGGAAAAATGGTAATTGCTTCCTCTGATGGGGGCCACTTAGTGAAGGCAGCCCATGACAGGCTGAGTGTGCTTCTGTTCCTCCTGCAGTGGCAGCAGTAGAGATGCTCCTTTGTGTTTATTTATGCAGGTTGGTGGAAAATATTCCTTAGTGGGGGGGTGGCGAGGCCCTGGCACAGGGTGACCAGAGAAGCTGTGATTCCTCATCCCTGCCAGTGTCCAAGGCCAGGTTGGACAGGGCTTGGAACAACCTGATCTAGTGGAAGGTGTCCCTGCCCATGGCAGGGGGTGGAATGAGTTGGGCTCTAAGATCCCTTTCAACCCAAACCATTCTGTGGTTCTGTGTGTCCTTTGCGTGTTAGCTGAGCTCTTAAGTTTTAGGAAAAGGGTTAAAACAAACAAAAATCCTCTGAGGCTTCCCTGGAAATCTGAAAAATACCCAGGACAAAAGCAGTACTGAAAAGAGGACCTCCATGATCAGCAACAGAGCTGGACTTCGCCAGTGATGTGACCAATTTAGTTCATAAGAAGCCATTTTCAGGTCATGCTCAGCACAGCAGCCTCAAGCCTGCTCTGAGTTTATTTTGGGAGCCCCAGCAGCTCTTCCAGTCACTGCCTAAACTTAAAAGAAGACCCTCTCCCCCCACTTTCTGCTACCTGTAGGTTGTATCAACACTTAGAGTAGCTGCAGCTAAATCCACAGGGGGTATCCAGGCAGGTAGTGTGTTCCCAGAGACCCACTTGGTCCATTCAAACAAGCCTGGCTCTATTCGAATTTTCAGGTTGTTCTCCTGTTGCATGCCTGGAAAAGGGAGAAAGGAGGCCAGGGATCAATGAAAGCAGCTGAGGAAGGAGGCAGCAAGACTTTGCAGCTTTAATACTTCAGTTTGATCGTTGATTAATTGCTTTTCTAAGTGGTCAGTTGATTAGTAATAGGTATGAAAGAAGAAATATTTAATAGATGTACTTACCATAGGACATGCCAGGTAATGTAAACCTCTGGCTGGCAGCTCTGTGCAATTAAAAAAGGGTTCTTTATGCACAGTGTTGTGCCAATGTAAAATGTATTCCCATGGAGATAATCTTCACCCTGAATTCCCATTCCCTTGGGTCTCTCATGCCTTTTATCTGTTGTCAGTGTTTTACCCAGAAAGGTGAGGAGAATTTTGTGGGTTCCTACCTTTCAGGATGTTGTGTGCTGTCTGTACACACCGGAGGGATGGGGAGCTGTAGATGTAGTCTACAATGGTATTAGTTTCTAGCAAAGCTTCACCTGCAAGAAAGTTTTACCAGTGAATAAAACCAGACAAATGACACTGCAATATCAACAACAACCTGCAGGGCACCAGCCACCCAGCAAGGAGCTGCTCAGACCCTGCCTCTCTTGGGTCCAGCCAAAAAGCAACCAGTGTGCTGAGAAAAATTGTAGAAGGCTTGAATTTAATTCCATTTCATTTACAAGCCATAAATCAGAGTGATTCAACAAAACCCAAATCTGACTTAATTCAATTGGCTCGACTCTTTCCTAGTATAAATTACCATTTCATTACACAGGTGGAAGATCGCTGAAAATGAGATAAGAATCAGCTCCACTGGGTTATTAATATTTTTGCAATGCCTAAGGGAACCAAAGGAAAACAGGGATCTGCACACACTTGTAAGAAGCAAGAGTTATGTTTTCGCTCTGTTTGAAGAGGCAGGACAAAGGGGTGGGAGCAAGAAGGGGTTGTTAACCTTGACTCTGAGGGCTCTAACCATGTCAAGATGTGTAAATCTCTTGAGAGAAGTGAGGTAATTTAGAAGGAGAGGTACATCTACCATCCCTCCATCATGGAGAAGTTACTCCTTGGCTTTAATCATCAGAGGAACTGACTTTAGCACCATCAAGGTCACACGGCTGCAGTTGTGTCCTTGGACCCCTTCAATGCTACCAGCAAAGTGTGCTCTGACTGCTCCCAGACTGCCCTTCTGTCATGCACATATTGCAAGCCCTGGTGCCATGTGGAGTCTGAGCATCCTGCTGCTGCACAGTGATTTATTTTTGTTTAAAGAAGCAAGTGTAATTTTAGCTGCCCTAGTTTGGATGTGACTGAAGCGAAGTGCTCTGAAGGATTTGAATTAGAGAAAATGCTAAGGACTGAGGCTCATGTCTTTAAGGGGCTGGGCTCCTCTAATCACAACACTCAATATGTGCTTTTTGGCTACCAAGTTATTTTCTGCCTATACACAAACCGGCTCAGAAGTCAGGGACAAAGATGGGGAGGTGGGAGAACACTGGAAATAATTTGGGCTGGGTTTTTGGCAGGCTGGTAAAACTGTATTGGTGAGGCAAACTGAAGATTGCAAAAGTCAAGGAAGAAGCATATTTTGCATGAGGTGGCTGTCACACTGCTGCATCTCTTCCCATCGTTGCTAATAACAGTGTCTTCCAAATGCACCCACCCTGCCGATGGCTCTGATTTCATCCCATGTCCCAAATTTTCTGCTTTGCCTTTTCCTCAGCTGCAGCAGCTGAAGGAGAAAAGGTTTCCTTTGAAAGAGGAAAATTGCTGGGGAAGGTGAAGTGACTTTATAAAGCTTCTTGAAACGTCAAAATCCCATTTGTTCAGGGCACCCAATTCATTTTTTATTGCCGTGCACTTTATCTTTCTCTTGTCAGGGAGTGTGGGAGGAAGATAGCAAAGCTTCCTGGGCAAGCTCCTTACAGAATCATGGAATGGTTTGGGTTGAAAGGGACCTCAAAGCCCACCCAGTGCCACCCCCTGCCATGGGCAGGGACACCTTCCACCAGCCCAGGGTGCTCCAACACCCAACCTGCCCTTGGACACTCCCAGGGATGGGGCAGCCACAGCTTCTCTGCCCAACCTGTGCCAGGGCCTGCCCACC
>JAWWLT010000197.1:0-23348 GCA_035040995.1 Premnoplex brunnescens
GGGAACAGCCGCCCGGCCGCGCGTTCCGGGGCCGCCCCGGGGCCCGGGCCCCACCGAGCGGCGGGGGGAGCGGGCAGGGCCCCCCAAACACGGGGGGAGCCCGAAACACCAGGACAGACGGGCACACGGACACAGGGACACAGGGACACACCGGCACACGGACACACCGACACAGGGACACACGGACACAGGGACACACGGACACACCGACACACGGACACACCGACACAGGGACACACGGACACACCGACACACGGACAGACCGACACAGGGACACACCGACACAGGGACACACCGACACAGGGACACACGGACAGACCGACACAGGGACACACGGACACACGGACACAGGGACACACCGACACAGGGACACACGGACAGACGGACACAGGGACACACGGACACACCGACACACGGACAGACGGACACAGGGACACACAGACACACGGACACACCGACACGGCCCACGGGTCCCGCAGGCACAGCCCGGGCCCGGAGGCAGCGGAGTCACCGGGGAGGAGGGATCAGGGACAGGGATGAGGGACACGATGGGGATCAGACGGCGGTCCGTCCTTCCCGCGGCTCTGTGGGCTGGTGGCGGCCGGGACATCATCAGGGGCGGTGTGTGATGGGGGACAGCAGCGAACACGGCCCGCCCGGGCAGGGGTACCTGGGCACGGCTCACCTGGGCAGGGGTACCTGGGCACAGCTCTCACCTGGGCATGGCTCACCTGGGCAGGGGTACCTGGGCACAGCTCTCACCTGGGCACGGCTCACCTGGGCAGGGGTACCTGGGCAGGGGTACCTGGGCACAGCTCACCTGGACAGGGGTACCTGGGCAGGGTTACCTGGGCACAGCTCACCTCGGCATGGCTCTCACCTGGGCACGGCTGTCACCTGGGCAGGGGCACAGCCCAGCCTCTCACACAGCAGGCTCCCTGCAGCAAGGCACATCCCACATCCCCTGCCCATCCCTGTCTCCCTCTCCTTTTCTCAGCTTTCAGTCTCAAAGCTGAAGCCCCCAGGCCTGTTTGGTGTGGCCCTTGGCGAGCAGCCCGGCTCCCTTGGCAGCCCTGCACGGGAAATCCTGGCAGTCCCAGGGGTAAAGGCTGCAATTGTGCCGGGGAGGCTGTTCCACACCCGCACCCCCAAATGCCAGATGCAAAACTCTGCTGAAAATGCTCCGTTGCCTGGTTTTAATGTGGTAACTGGGGTTTTCAAGGCTGTATGGGGAAGAAACTCCCCTGGAAGGGTGGGCAGGCCCTGGCACAGGTTGGGCAGAGAAGCTGTGGCTGCCCCTGGATCCCTGGAAATGTCCAAGACCAGGTTGGACAGGGCTTGGAGCACCCTGGGCTGGTGGAAGGTGTCCCTGCCCAGGGCAGAGGCTGAAACAAGATGATTATTAATGTCTTTTCCAGATGAAACCATTCTGTGGTTCTATAATTCTACTCATGGTACCATTTTAAATGGTTTTGAAGACCTGAAGCACTTCTTGGCATAAATTTCCCAAACACAGGCATTAAAAAAGTTTCCTTTGTTTCTCTAGTCAGCCACTGCCATTGTTTCCAGGTACAGTCAGGACTCACAGGTCTTGCATGGTGATATGACAGACCTGACCATTCTGGTTTTTACATGAAATGGCAGCATGGTATGGATTTTCTGGTATGTTTGGTAAGGATAGCCACTT
The DNA here is from genome assembly GCA_035040995.1 of Premnoplex brunnescens. Taxonomy (NCBI): domain Eukaryota; kingdom Metazoa; phylum Chordata; class Aves; order Passeriformes; family Furnariidae; genus Premnoplex; species Premnoplex brunnescens. The sequence goes on from JAWWLT010000197.1 coordinate 1,688, forward strand.
TTTACTCCATGTCCAAAGCCACACTGAAATCGCTGACTTTTAATCTGCATAAGAACACTGTGTCCTTGTGAACTGTCTGTAACATTCCCTAGACATCACTCCTCACCTTATCATTTTTCTTATATTACTGTATTGCAGTCCCTAGAATGGCTTAGCAAATATTCCTAGTGACAAGGAAGATGGAAGGGTAGGATCAGGGAGAACAGGAAGGGAGATGGAAGAATGTAACCAATCTCACCTGAAAACTGACGTGTGATGGAGCTGGGAAAGCTCTGCAGTGCTTCTGGCTCTTTGCCTTTCACCCCTCCCTGCTGCCAGTCAGGCAGCAAGGAGTTTTAGCATGCTGATATTGGGGGTTCAATAAACCTGAAGGTCAAAGACTGTGTTTTAAAAGAACAAGGTGATATTCTTCTCCCTAAACCCCAGCAGCAACATATGAAATCCAGCTTGGAATGCTATTTGACACTGCATTGTAATAACATTGGAATGTATGACTAAAGAATTCGTTGGGTATCTTAGACTATTTTGTCAGCTGTAGATAGGAGTTACAAAAACTTGCTAAATATCTGCCTGAGCTTGAGACTCAAGGTCAGGCCCATCCTGTAGATTTACAATGCCTAATACTCTTCTTTGGTTCACATTTATTTAAAAAGTAATGTGACAGGAATTTTTTGTGAAGGAAGGTCTTTGAAAGTGTTTTCATTTTTCAGTGTCTGAGAAATGTTATTACCATTTCCTGTAAGTTTTTTTCTCCTTTTATATCCTTAAACTATTATTTTAAAACCCCAACAATACTCACAACAATAGTACATTACATAAGCTCTGGATTCCCTTGCAAGGAGTTGGGAAAGTCATTAAGGACAAAGAGTATCAATACTTTCCAATCAGTGCAAAAGTAACCACATAAAGTACAATCAGAAGCAGGCTTAGGTACTTCTCCAAATGCACAAGAGGTAACATTATCTGTTGTGTTACCATGGTATTATTCTGAAATGTGAACAATTAAGTATGACAGTGACAGGCCATTGGGAGGGAAATGGGAGAAAGCAGAAGTCACAGCAAGAAGATGATTCTGAAGTGAGCTGAAACCTGTGCACTTTGAAATAGGAAGGAGTTTCTTTCAAGAAGCAACAAAGAAAGGCAATCGGGGATGCCTGAGAGGTGAAACACACACTTCAAAAAGTAACTACAGCAGCTTACCACTTGATTGATATACAATTAATTCGTAGCTCTCCTAGGAAATCTGTATGTTTATCCAAACATACTAAACAACACATTAATTGTTGCTTGTTTGGGGCTTTGTTGCAGACTGTGGAAGATGAAAGGTTGTAATCAGGCTAAGAAATGCAGCTGGTTGGTTTTGGCTGGGAGAGGCAATGCATCTGATTATTCACCTGTGGTCCCATGCACTGAGATGTGATGTGATTTACTTTTTACATCTTCCTCTTTGAGAAGTTATGATAAAGTAAATCCTAGTTCACCTTATGCCACAGCCTGCTGGTTTGGAAGGAAACAAGTAAAACTTGCAATGAAGGTTTACTGAGCTTGCTGAAAGTATCTTTAAGACACCAACTAACTCGTGTCTTAATTTTTCCATAGCAGGAAGCCAACCTGCCCCTGTTGATTGAGATAAAATTCCTTGCACAATGGAACTGCTGGTTACTCCCTGTAAGGGGATTACTTTTTTCTGCCTTGGAGCTGACTGGATCTTACCAGTTTGTCATCGTGGTAAACAGAATAATTTATAGAATACTTTGAAGAAGGAAAATAGTATCAGAAATTCAAAGTATGTTTCGAAAGCCAGTGTCAGTTCACTTAGAGTTTATCCTGACTGAACGTAGAGATTAATTTTAAAAGACAAGCTTTGACTTCCAGCACTGCCTGTGTGACAACCTGCAAAATAATTCTGGCTGTAAGCTCAGGTGTATTTTTAAAGCTGCCAAGTGAGAAGCACATCTTCACCACAGACACCAAGAAGGTCTCCTCACAGTCAAAAGTTACCTAACAGGGCATAATTGCCAGCAATTCTGCCTCCCCTTGCACCCACCCCTCTCACACCTGCCTTCTATTAGCAACACTAAAAGTGTGAGCGTTTCATACAGTCACATGTGGGAAAAGTGCATACTAAAAAGGGTAAGTGGTGGGACAAATGAGCTCTGTTAATTGCTGTCTTTCTGACCTTGACTTCAGTTTGAACTTGTTTATAACAAAGCCTGAATGTATGAGTTTGCTTGGAAAAACTAAGGAGAGTAACTGCCTGGAATGTCCTTTGATTAAGGAGGTTGTATTTTGTACCTTTCTGACAAAAAAAAAAAAAGCCAACAAAGGAGCTCTGTCACAAGGTCCTTATCTGTTCTGAACAGCAGCAACATGTGCAGCAGTGGGAGAGGGAGGAAAACCATTAAAGAGAGACAGAACTGTAGTGGGAAAAAAGAAGCAAAACCAAACCAAAGAGAAAACAGATTTAAAAAAAAAAAAATTAGAGAGAAAAGGTAAAAGGAAATAAAACATTCCAGAGACTGGAAGGAATGGATTTAAACCAATCACGTTACTGTAAAGAATGGGCAGAGAAAAAGCCAGACTGGAAGTTGCAAATACTCAAGTTTTGCTTGAGTAAGTTGCTGCTGTTAAAAGCAACTGGGCCAGAGAAATGAACCTTGGCAACGTTATTTTAAGGACTTGTTGGTGAAATGGCAAAAAGGTCTTTCTTCTTGTCAAATAGCAGATGTTTGCCAAAATATTTTCCTAAATAAAATCTGTATCAATGAGGCACAAAAGTATAGATGTTACTCTGCTCTGTTAGAGCAGCTCAAATGTGGTATTAAATAATAAGGTTGTTTTTCTCCTGTGTGGTGGGCTTTTGTGTTCCAATGGCTGCTTCTACCCAGACATGTATTTAACAACCTTACAAATGCAGCCCTCCACTTGAATCTGCAGCCATGGCTTTCTTTTGACACTGTGGGGAGTGTAAGGTTTGTGCAAGACATACAGACAAAATTGCATTCTGTGTTTTTAGGGCAGGAGGCTTTCGAAGCAACTCAAGGACCTTTGTCACCTAAGTGAAGAAAGGACCCGATAGCAGGAGAAAAGCTAACATACTCTAAATACACAGATACTTTTAATCTCCTGATAAGCCTTGGCCAAGCCATCTGAGCAGGGAATCATCCCCTGATCGAAGCAGTGGAGCATGAGGCACTCCCTGATCCTACCAGCAGCTCTGGCATGATGGAGGTGGGAACAATCAGAACCTTCAGCTGCCCAGCCAAGGTGGAAAACAAAGGATAAGCAATTATCCTATATATGGCCCTAGTAAACCATTTACCTGAATCATAACTGGGGAGGAGCAGCACTATTGTTCCTGCACTTTGGGGAAAAAAGCCCAATAATTACCAATTTGGGTTATGGCCAGGATGGAAACTTCCTGGTAACCAAAGACAATCATATAAACCCTATAAACAGTTCCTGAGTGAGGCCCTTTGAGCTCTCCTGGACTGCAGTGGCTGTGCCACCGTCTCACCTGGAGCTGGACCCCTCTCAGAGCTCACAGACCCTCAGGTTTGGGAGACTCGAAGGACCATCGCTGACAGTGAGGCCAGGGCTGATATCCCCCCCCTTCTCCACACTCCTCCAGGTGCAACCCTTCCCTTTTGGGAAACACAGAGAAATTTGATGTGAATATTTCACTGAACCCAAGGGGAACTTTTGATAGGTACCTTTACACACATCGAAATAGGTGCACACACCATTTTACCTGTATGTGTATGAACTGATTACAGTATGAATGTTACTATCTCAAATGTACAGTTAAGGCATTGTTATAATTGTAGTAAACCCCACAGAATCGCTCTGTAAATGTAAAAGTGCTCAGTGATTAAGTGCTACTAAACCCTTTTGCACCCTGGCCCCTTTTTCATTCCTGCCTTCCATGTAAATCATTCCAAGTTGCTTCTAATCTGGTCTTCCTGCGTAGTAAGTAATGGAGTGACCCCAGGTCAGTGCCCAGCACAGGTGTGTGTTTCCCTCAGTCACAGAGCTCTCCCTCTGCTTTACATATAGACAACTACATTGCTATCACCCCTCTTCTGGATTCCTTCCCATCATTTCAGACTCCCTTTCTTCCCATTGCCTAATTCTGGTCTGTATGCTCTGTAAATCCCACCCATGATCACTCTCTGCTTCCCTTCAGTACAGTTTTACCAATCAATCCCAGGTTTTGCAGGCTGTATTGCCCTTATCTCTTCCTGCCTCCCCCATAACTCACTTTTCCCCTTAGGACACTTAAACCAAATGGTTTCCTTGCTCTTCTGCAGTCACAGCTAGTGAGTCAGGGTCACCACTGGGACAAGTTGGCCGTGGAACCCTCCTGTGCCAGCCCCGACCAGCAGACCCTGGGCTGCCTGGGGGGAGCGATGGCAATGAAAGCAGCTACCACAGCCCCTGACAGTGCAAGGGACAGCATTTCTCATTCACCAAGTGAAAATAAACTGCAGCAAATAACTTCCTGACCAGCAGAGCTATCAAACCTGCTCTCCTATACCAGTAGGGCTTACACCCGTGGGGCCCCTGGGTTGAAGTTGGGATCCCAAAGCTGGAGTCCCAAAGCTGGGGTCCCCCAAAGCAGGATTGGGGCTGTTCTGGAGCCAGAGGAGAGGCAGTGGGTGCTGCCTTCGCTCCCTGCGGGTGGGCACTCACCTGAGCTCTGCCCAGCATCACCTCAGCTCTGCCCGGGATCCCGTCTGCTCCCTCAGGCTGGAAAACCAAGGCTCAGACAAGCTCCTGGCAGAGGTACTGCCGGACACCCTCGTCCCCTGCGGGCTCGGCTGGGGGAACGCGAGTATGGTGAGTGTGGGCACTGCAGGCACCTGGGGGGCACCTGAGGGTCTCACCCCCTCCATGGGCACCTGAGGGTCTCACCCCTTCCTTGGGCACCTGAGGGTCTCACCCCTTCCTTGGGCACCTGAGGGTCTCACCCTTTCCTTGGGCACCTGAGGGTCTCAGCCCTCTCTGGCTCCAGGAGACACCCCTGTACTGAGCCCTCTCTTGTCCCAGACCCCACAGAAAGGGTCCCCCAGCCCACCCCCGGGATGCTCTTGAGCCGCAGGGTGTCACTTACCGGGTCAAACCAGAGTGCTACCCGTGGGAAAAAAATAATTCGAGTGTCTCTGGAGTTCTATGGCCTTAGTAGGGCTCTGAAGCAGTAGTGGCTTGCCTGCTCCCAGCAGCTCCAAAGTGGTTTTTGAATCCTGGCAGAGCACAGCGCTTCTCCAGGAGGGAATGCCGGGCTCTGGGATGAGTGCCCAGGGACACAACACACACGGGTCCCGACACAGCTCCGGGGAGGTACGTCTGTGGGAATAGTGACGTTCATCTTTAACACTGGGAACGTGCCAGGCATGTGCAATACATCACACTTTTCAAAGCCAGTAAAGAAATTAAAAAAAAAAAAAAAAAAGAAATATGTGGGCTTGAAGTATTAAAATGTATGATATAAGTGTTTGCCTGCAAGCAAGTATCTTTTTCATCCTGGGGTGAAGTGTCTTGAATAACATAAAAGGAATCCTGCATTCTATATTATAGAATATATATATTCTATTCTATATTATAGAATACATATATTCTATATTGTAGAATATATATATATTCTATAGAATACCTGCAGGTATTCTATATTCCTGTTACTTAATTCCATACTAATAACCTGGTATATAAAAGTGCAGCAAGCTTGCAAAAAACTGAGTCATTTCCAGGAACATGATTTGGAGCTTTTTCCTGTCCTGTGGTACCCAAAGCAAGCAGTGGCTCGTCCTAGAGGCTAAGGGAGGTCTGCTCTGATTGCAGGACAGATGGCACAAGGAGCTCTGGTTTTCACAAGGGAGGATCTCTGAAGTGCTGCACAGTGCAAATAAGGACAACAGTAGATATACAAAAGTAGTTTAACTCTCACTGCCTTATGTATCTTGAACAGTTCCTAGAAACTAGAGTGGTGTACTCAAGCAGAAACAACTCCTTTTAGAGAAGAACACAGTGCCAAGTGCTTTATATGACTTGTAGGACATTTTAAGCAGTGCTTGGCACAGTGCCCTGCAGCTGATGCCTGTCAGATGGCCTCAGACAAAGGTAAAACCTATCATGTGTGGTGATAATAACTGCCTGGAAGATGCACTTTATATTACAGTTTATATGTGTGGCAGGTCCATTGTATTGCTTATGTATTCTATTCATACCATGGTTATTTTTAGCTGTATAATGGTGCATTTATGAATAGTTCATTTCTGTACTACAAAAGCTATACACACTTGGCTCCTGGTGTGTATATGTGAGCCTGTAAACAGTATGTCATAAAACTTAGATTGGCAGAGGGCTCTGGAGGTCATCTAGTTCCTCATTCAAAGCACAACTATGTCAGATTGCTCATGACATCATCAAGTTTTGAATGTCTAAGGATGCAGAATGCACAGATTCTCTGTGCACACCTGTGCCAGTGTTTTAACCCCTCATGGGGAAAAAAAAGGTTTTTGTTAATAGAAAAATAAATACCAGAGCCCTCTTTAACATAGGTGTAACAATTCTTCTTACCACATTATTTCCAAAAGCAATTATTTGGTATTTGTAGTTCCTACTATCTGGAAAGAAAAGGTCATTTGGCTCCTTTACACTTGGATAGCTTTTGTTTGGTTGGATTTTTTGTGGTTTTCTTTGTTTGTTTCTACATTCAGCAGATGTTGCTACAGTGAAGCCAAACAGCAGCAAACACGTAATAACAAGAAGCAGAACAGCACTCCCTGATGTTCTTGGCACTTGCCTTTCAAATGACCCATCCTATGTGAAACTTAACCCTAAAAGACAAAACAACCCAACCGTAAACCACAAGATGTTAAAGACAGTGCAGCAGATTTCAAAGCTATCTTTTTTGAGCTTATATCTCTGTGTAAGAGTATAAACTGCATTGAAAAATCTAAATATAAGTTTTTATAGGCCTTTAAATACTTACAGGTTCGGACTCATACCTGAAGGTATGTCATCAGATTCAGAAATTAAGTTTAGTAAGATTGGATTTAGTCAGTGTTATTTTAGTAAAATTTAATCTGAATTTATCTAAGACTACTTTCAGCAAGATATTGCACTGGATTTACCATTTATTGTCCATATAATCAATCCAGTTTAATATCCTACCTGCAGGTAAGCTTTTAGATGTGTGTGGGGAAATGTTAGATCAGTGTATGAAGCCAGAGAAGATTTTTATTATTTGAGAAACAATTACAGTCCATGCTGTGATGGAGCACTACAGTGACAGAAAAGTTTGCCACATATATGTGTGTGTGTGGACAAGCTTTGCATGCCCAGCCTTTATCCCAGCCCTTTGGTGCAAAATCTGTGCAGAACTTGTGTATGTTTTGTCAGTGCTCACCCTCCAGTCCTGCTCTTTACTGTCCTGGGACCTCTGGAGCCCACGAAGCTCCTCCAGCTCCTGCCTTCCTGCTCCATTCCCGTTGTTCCACAGCTCTTCTCTTCCTGGCTACGTTTACCCTGTGAGGCAGGGGCATAGAAATCAATAAAAGCACCCTTTGTGTACCGTACCCACTAAACAGCTGCGGGGAGGGGAAGCAGAAACTCTCAGGGCTGCTGAGCAGAGAAAGGTCCGGTCCCACGTGTGGCTGTTCAGGGCAGGGGCAGAGCAGGTAAAGAGAACCGAGTGGAGCTGAAGGATGGCATCACACCCAGGGTGTGAGAACCCTCAGGGAGCTCCCTCCATCAAACCAGAGAAATCAGCCCCGGCAAAGACTGAATGGAGTACAGAGGATCACTGCAGTAATGTGACAGCATACCGTGATTGCTTCATTCATTTAGCTCTGCATTAGCTGGGGTTTTTTTACATATATTATGTCACTCCAGTCAAAACAATACTTTAATACAATGCTTTAATAGAGAAAGACTGAAAAATTATAGGACCATGCAATACTAGTCATTTGAAGAATCTAAATCAAAGTCTTTCACAGGATTCAATGGTTTAGAAAGAGTTGGAAACAGAATTGGGCTTAGATTTGTCACTATTACTTGTCTTGATAAGCAGTGTTTATTTTTACTTTCAAACATACCCAAAATCCATGCCTGTTCTTCTGAACTTACCCTAAACACAGTCACTCAATTCATTTAAGTGGAGCCCTTTCATCACTGGACCAGCAGACACTGGAGGACTCTGCTCTAAGGCTATCTGCCTCAAGAACGGTGCTTACAGACTTCAGCGTGCTTGGAATGAGGCTGTAAATCTCCCATGCCTCAAGCTGGAAACTGTTCCTTGGGCTGTTTGGCACAAGGGAGAGGTTTGTGAAGCTGCTGTACTACATTCCAGAGAGCATTTGGATTTGCTTGAATGGTGAGCATGAAAGACAATGCATACCCTGGTCACAGGGTCACCCTGGTCACAGATACCAGTTTGTGAGTGTGAAGCAAGGAAAGGTCTCTCTGCTTTTAGGAATGCTATCAGCTCTGCAGTAGTTTAAGTGACTCCCTGTGGACTAGTTATTCCTGTGGTTCTCTAATGCATCTGGTTCTGTGTGAGAATTGAATGCAGTCAGAAAGTTGTTTAAAACAGCAGATGGATAAACCCAGTCTACCACAAAACCTTGTACCTTCCTATCATCAGTCTTAGCTTAAGCAATACTTATTTAAGACAAAAGCTTCTAAACAAATTAAACAAAACAATATTCTTCATTTGACTGATTGAGTAAAATGACTTGAAGACGTGACTGCAGACGAGCCCTACCTGAGAGCTTAGAAGAGTCATTTTATAAATGCCCATTTAAAAAAGATCCCTAGCTCCTGTAACACAAAACAGTAATTCTTCCCAGAAGTGTTTTTGTAGAGTAGAAAAATTATGCACAGATATGGTCTGATGACTGTCCATCACAGCTGGCAAAGAGTAGGAGAAAAAATAGTGTCAACTGTGCAATTGGAGTAGTACAGCATAATATTTATATTATACCATGAAGGTCCTCATACAGCTCCCCCTTTAACCACGGGTGATGACCTGCCCCAGGGGGAGGTGAGCTGCCTCAGGGCAGAGCTGGGGAAGGCTCTTCCATCGCCTCGGCTTGCAGTGAAGGTCAGAATGTGCTTGTGAGGGTGGCACACTCCCTGATTTCTAATCAGGAATGTCCCAGTGCATTCACAACCACCTGGGAATCCAAACACACATGAAGTACTTGGTGCAGCAATTGAACCTGCAAAACCTGCCACTGCTGCCTTGATGATTGTATATAAACTGAAAAGGGACCAGGGGGTACTTTGGGGAACATTAACATAACAAATAACCATTCTCATTGCTATAGTTTTGATCAGAAATGGACAGGAAGGCAATGCTGAAAATAACAGACAACAATCAGACCCATTCTTTTCCACAAAAAAAGTGTGATGGACAGAAAACTAGTGAAAAACAAATGTAATATTGTAACACCTTTGTTTGAGCTAGGAAACATTTCTACCTCCTCCCTTCAAAAAAGGCCCACCAAAAAACCCAAACCCAGCTAGATCAAGTGTTTTGATGTTCATTAGCAGTTTCAGGTTCGTTCTTTTTTTTCTTTTTTTACTTTGTGAAAACACATTTCTGATTATAACAATACCTTTTGCTAGAATTCTGTGTATTGAAAAGTCTTTTTCCCAATCTCACATGCTTGAAACAAGGTTCAGACTCCAACTCTTAACTCAACTGGAGATTAAATGTGGTACAACAACGTGTAGAATTAGTCCCCTCACATTATCTTGTTATTACCTCATATACCATCAGTATTGCACGATGTTTAAGCTGAGATTTCCTCTTCCTGAGCCAAATTTAGAGAGAAATCCTGGGGTTCTCCTGTGGCTGCTAAGAGCAGATCCAGCATATCAGCAAGGCTGCAGAGGGATGTTCTCCTGTGGGATGAGCCCTTGTGCTGGGCTGTGGCCAGCTGAGGCAATGCCAACAGGGAGGGAGGAATCACACATTGATAAACCCACTCCAGCTGTGCATCATCTTTCAAACCTGAAGCAGCAAATCCCAGTGGGGATGTTTTCTGGGAAAGGGCTGCACTCCTGAATACATTCTGCTGCTAAGCTATGTGTGTCAATGCAGGGAAAACAGAGAGGCTACCACAGACCTGGCCTGCATTGCACAGCCAAGTGTGGAACAGAATCTACACCAAAGTCACCCATGCCATTAGGGAAATTACAATCCCTTGTATTTCAATAACTTCTGCCATGCAGACAGACTTTTCTTGCAGATAGGCTCTCGTCCTCCCAGATTCAGAGCAACTCTTAGTTGCATGGTTCACATATGCCTCTTAGGAAAGCAAAGTTTTTTATGTAGATATCTGGATTACCTGTGACATTGGCAAAGTTTGTTCATGCATTTTACCTTCAAGAGCAAGACCAGGGTTTAAAATCACTCTTAAAATGTCAGACCAAAGGACATTTATGGTAAATATGATCTCAGTGTGATGACACTGCCATTCTTTTTCTGTCATTTCATCTTAACTGGCTTTCCTTAGAGGTGCTTTGGTACAAACCTCCCTTTAGAACAAGGAGTCAAACTGGATTCCATTTAACCATTTAGAAAGCTATCCATGAATTTATATAATACATGGAATGGGGAAAACTCTTCCCTAGAATTCATCATACATTAATGTGTCATTTCTTAATTCAAACCATTTCAAAAGCTCTTTATCACTGACTCACCTACTGTGAAAGCCAAATCACTCCATGAGAGGCAGACAATGTCTCTTCAGTTCAGTGGTTTTGCTTAGACAGGCACATAACCCCTGCAGGCAAATATGTAAAAGGTCAGAACTGGCAATAAATCATATGCAAAGGCCAGTGCACTTCACCAAGCATTGGCAGAGAAGGCTTGAGCACCCTTTATAAACCATTTGAGAGATGGTCATTCAGCTGAGACTTGTGCCAGCAACAGTGAAAGGTGGTATTAATTACAGGATGGGATGTGCAGCATTGCCAGCCTGTTAGGATTTTTGTCAGATAATATCCAGCATGCTTCTGTCTTCAGGACAGCTACACATGAAGCTCACCCAGACAGATATTGAAAGAAAGGATAAGGAGGGAAGGGAGGGGAGTGAGAAGGCAGCTGCTTACTTAGGGCCAAGACATCCTTTTATATTGATTAGGATTTAGGTCTGGGGGGTGTTGGTGCCATGTATCTGGTTCAGTGCAGACCAGCAGCCATGGGTCAGAGTCCTCTCACAGCTTCTCTTGAAAAGAGATCTCAAGTTAAACTCATTCACAGCCATCATATGTTGCATTGATAAAGCCCAAGCACAACCCCCGAATGTTAAATGTGTGCAGGATTTCAGTAGCAGTTCCTGAACTCTCCCATACGTGAGATTTTTATCTGTATTTTCTACCACATTGCAGCCCCTACAATCACCATTTTAAATACATTTTACAGGATCATTGAGGGAATAACGAGGCATGCACTGCCCAAAGCAATAGCTGGGAATAGATGGACAATACTTAGAAAATACCTTGCAAATATCACTGTTCAGCTCTGTCTCATTTCTGTGGATGCTTTTATTGTAATTACAAAAGGCTCAGGAACTTTTCATTTTACCCATACATAAAGTCATCTCTGAACAAAACCACAGATAGGGTTGATAACAACTGAAAAAATCTGATTTAAAATTTTGCACCCCCATTCCTTCAAATAATAATAATAATGCAGTGCCCCCCAAGCTTCCTGTATCTTAAGTCTATGTACTAAAGAAATGCTGTTAATCATGACACCTTGTATTCCTTCTGCACAGCCAGGGTAATAATCAGAACACACCTCTGATGGGAAAAGGAAATTCCTGTTTGGAGCCTTTCTCCAGCAATGAGCCAAAGGCAGAGCTTAAAAAAAAATTTAAAAAAAATTAAAAAAAATCAGTATTTAGATGAACAGCAATATCATATGGAAAGGCAAAAGTAGTTGTGACCCTGTGCAGGTACTTTGGTGACTGTTGTTCTGCCTGGGTCTATCCTGAAACACCATTCACAGCGTAACAAAGAGATACTGATGGACAAGATCTTGGGAAAAGCTGAAACTGCTCCAAGTGAAGTTCTCTCCCTATCTAAAAGCAGGACTATATAGGAAAAGGAGTCAAACCCCAGAAAAATATCCCTCCAGGTACTTCCACACCCATTTGTAGTCAGAAGGACAGCACCCATCTTTCCCTTCTGCCTTCAGCCCCTGCGCAGCAGAAAAGCAGAGCAGGGAAGGTTTAACAAACATGCTGTAGTTAGAATACACAAACACCAGAAGCTCAGGTACAATCCCTGCAGTCCTGAAGTTTAAAATGCCAAACCTTGCAATCATCAAGTTACAACCCTTGACAGATAACTTTGTAGTTTTCATAATCCAAAGAGAATAAGACCCACTCCTTGAAATAAGTATCAGTGAAAGATCATCCAGTCATGACAGTGATAGCAAACTACCTGTGTCAGAACAGGATCCTTTGTCTCTGCAGAAGGACCTTCTGGTCTCCTGGGGGGCAAGAGAAAGGCTTCATTAAGTTCCAGCAGAGACTGAGCAGAGCCTACTGCCATCACATTTCACAAAGCCTGATTGCTACTTAAATCATTTAGCACCTGAGAGGCCCATGGATTTATTTTTTAAATAAACATTTGCAATGCAGCTTTTGCTTTTCACATCTTTAATCCAGGAGAGCCTGGCAGAGCTGACTGAATCCAGAGCACTTGTATAATTTCCAAATGATTGAAAGGTGAAGCCCTGATAACCACTATTTCTAAAATTTAGTTCATTCCCTCCAAAAGTTCAGTTTAGGAATCAATCAGGCCTCATGGGCTTCCCCAGGCAGAGGGCACAGAAGACTAGGAAACATGCAGAGACTGTGTTATACAGCTCCAGCAAAGCCTCCCTGATTTATTGGAAGGGGTAACATTTCTTCTAGGGATGAGTCAAATAAAATCAAGGCATTAAATAGGATATTATGTAATCTTTACAAATTCCTGCACTCCTTAAGAGTTTCCAAACTTCTGAATAGATGGAAAACTGCAATATTTAAGAAAGAGACAAGTTTTACGTATGTGCAAGTCTACTGTGTTGGTTTTTTTCTATCACTCCTTACTGAAGTCTGGTTTAAGTAACCTTAAGGCTGTGCAATTATTACAAGGGCTGCTGATCTTAGGGAAAGTTATGGTAACACAGTATTTTCCCATTACCAGCTTTAAAACTTGAACACCACTGGTGTGACATCTCACACAGAGCAGCAGCAGTGATGTGGAGCCATAGGGACAGGGCAATGACAGTGCAAGCTGTGAGGAGCAGCAGGACTTAGGTGAGCCCAGAGGACACAGAAGTGAGAAAGCCAGCAAGTGGAAGGGACACGAGCACACTCAGGATCAATGTAATGACTGTCATGTCTCCACTCCTTCAGCCAGGCCAGGCATCAATTTGCAAGGGAAATTTAACTGGAAATGCATGGAAAGAATGTTCCTATGATCTCCTTTTGACCATGAATATCCCCACCAAACAGGAGAAAGCCAGATATTTAGGACAAGCAAAGTGATTATATCAGTACCTGAAGTCTCAGGTGATTTATGGGAAACAGGTTTAAGACTGAATGTCAGCATTTAAAGTTTATGAGCTCTGCTCAGCAGGCTTGCCAGCAGGGCAAGTATCTGTATTCCTGAAAAATGTCAACAGCTCCAGATACCAGGATCTGCATCAAATCAAACTGCATGTACAAACATCATCTTTACCAAAAGAATTGTTTTGAGGTACACAAAAGAAGTCGAGAATTATTCCATATTTAAGCCTGCTACTCCTACTATCAAAAGGCTGCCAAATGGCTAAAACTTTAGGAAAGGACTAGCTGTTGCTCCTAGAGCAGTAGTATCCTAAGGCAAGCACAGCTATTCAAAATACCTGGGCAAAGCCAGACTTACCTCTTCTAGTTTTGATGGGATCAGACCAGAGAGTCTGGTCTTTCACAATACCTTCAGTGCTATCTATCAGCACATACTTAAACCTGTGGGGAAAAAAGTGCTAAATGAGGTCTCTCTAATCTCAGCCCCCTCACTAGCAATTGAAGCTACTGGATTAGCTGGCCAGACTTCAGGTTTTGTCAAAGCATTAGCTGGAGAGAGTCAGAGGTAGCTGACTATTTCCAGAGCCCTTATAAAGAACAGACAGAATTAATCATGGAGAAGCATTCTGTATTTCATCATGCACAGCCTGCACTTGGTTCTCGTGAGCCTTGGCAGATGATAGCCTTCCAACAGCAGTTTTCCCCAGCTTGCTATTCCCTGGTGTGAAGAGCCTCATTATTTAGGACAGTGAGTGGTTCTGATTTCCATATGGAGGCTGCAGATTCTGTCCAACGACAGAGACCTTTGGCACCTTCCCTACTAGAGGAAAGTACTGAAGAACCAGGCCAACACCAGATTTGGCAAAGAAATTATGTTTCCATTCCACAATTTTAGAAATGAAGAAACAAGGCAGTTTTTACAAAACTAAGAGCCCATTGAAACTTCAGAAGTATTTAAGGTTCCCCAGCAGACTCCATGGCTCCATGTGACTGCCATTTTCACTCTGGGTTTAAATAGCTGGCAACAACAACATGAGTGTTTTCTGTAAGAGCTGTGAGGGTGCCCAAATTCCCCAGATGGCCAGCGCCCCCAGACAGCAGGGTCAGACAAGTCTGCAAGCTCCATGGCCCTCACTGGGAAGTCTCCAGCAATTTTAGGGGCTTCCTGGAACTGGACACCAAGGAGAACTTTGGCTGCCCAAAATCCTATCAAAACAAAGCAAGCAGAACCAGATCCATGTCTGCAATTCAGCAGAATCATCCAATACAAAGTACATGGTGAATAATCTCAATTTTCCAGTCAAAATCCGTTTCTGCCAGCAGTTTCAAATCAGATGCTGTCACTGGATTATGTAGGAGCAGGCCTAGTAGTTCACACATGAATTTTCCTAGTGGCTCACGAATTTAATCTGGCAGGGCTGAGCAGTGCTGGGGCCCCTTATAGCATCATCTTCAAAGTGAGACCAAACCCAGCCATCCCCATGGCTGCACTTCTAACAGAGCATTTCAGATACAGGCTCATAAGTCACATTTTCCACCTTCACAAAGGATCTTTCAGGCTCAGTGCTGTCCTACCGTGTTTGAATAAAAAAGAATGATACTTGTATGTCGTGTCTGGTGTGAGAGGTGGGTCACAGACATCAAGGAAGTTTGGGTCATAGAGACAAGTCCCGTCATCCCCGACTCTGAAGAGGTATTGCTTCAGGACACCAGAAACTTTGCTGACATCTCCTACATCCACGAGTCTGGGAGGGGATGCACAGCTGGGCACAGGGAACGAGGCAGCCTTGTAGGGTCCCAGCTGCCCCCCACTTGTTTGCTGGAAGGTGCTGTCGAGTGGTTTGCTGCTGGTGCCATTCACCAGGGAGCTCATGGCACTTGCTGCAGGAGAGATGCTTTTTAACAGGGTTGTTAAAACAGATCCTGTCCTTTCCATTCACCCTGTATTGCATTGACATCCTGCTCTTCTACCCTGAAACACTCCAAAGGGAAACCAAAACTCAGCTAGCACTTTGGCTGTGTAGTGATCCTGCCCCTTCCTGCATATTTGTGGAGGTTTTTACACTTGTCCTTCAAAGTGTGAAGGATTTCCATGTATCTCAAAGCAATATTTTTCAGTAGCTACCCTCCCAAAATTCCTCTTTTCCAAAGACAGTCTGGTGGAGTGGGAAGGATGTGGCAAAGTCTGCTCTTCCCACATGCCACAGATGGGCCTAATAAACATCCAGTAAATCCTGCCATTCCAGATTTGATCCTATAGTCCAGGCAGAGCTCCTGAGTCACAGCTCTTGTCTGCTGGCACAGAGGCCCTTTGGCCTCTGGTCACACAGCAGCTGGACCTCCCAGAACTTCAGTGTGTAGGGGCTGCAGGGACACGTGTGTGTCTCCATCCCTGGCCAGCCAGGCACTCCGGTGCTTCCAGGGCAGTCTGAAGGCTTTCCCAGCTTCCAGCAAAGCGTGACCCTGCACCCAGCAGGCTTTGGAAGCTTAGTTACAACTCTCCAGCCTTCCCTGCTGCCAAGCCAAGGCACAAGTCCCAGGAGATGCTCCCAGGTTCTGTAACTGGGTTAAATTCTCCTGGAGAGCCCCTCCAGCTGTTGAGTGCTGTCAGCAGCAAAGGAATGCCAGGTTTTCCAGAGCTGTGGTACAGTGGGAACCTTTTCTGTCAGGAAGCATTCTGTTGGAGAAGAGTTCCTGCAAGTGCTATGATCCAATGAAAAACCGAGCCTGTTTAATAAGGGAGAAGGTTCTGGCACAGGTTAGAAATATAACTTAAGAGTCAATGCCAAGTTAGAGGAGTTCTGACACCCCTCTCTTCAATGGGGGCCAGTGGCAGAGAAACAGATACTACCTGAGGCATTCTTTTTCCTCAGGCTTGCTTCTCCAAATTGCTGTCCTCCTCACAGCCACAGCTCCCTGCCCTCCCAGTCTCCACTTCCATAACTCTTAGCCTGGCTCTGGTGAACAAAAATTGATGTCTAAGCAGGATCTTTTTGTGGGAGGTTGTCTGGGTTTTGTTTCTCTTTTTTTTTTTTTTAAATTTTATTAGGCAGCTCAAGTCTGATAGTGACATTAACATGGATAGAGCCAAAAGCTACATATTACTGCTGCAGAAATTCCTTATACCCGCAGCTTTGTCATGTGCTAGTGCATCTCCTTACCAGAGCTGAACATAAGGTGTAAAGAAAATTAAGTTCCCTTAGATTTTTCCTTCTCTCTGCTCCAGGAGGCATCCAAGGGTGAGCCAATGTGCTTCCCTGCAGACCAGAGATGAATCCAAATAAAATTCCTCCCAGTCTGCCAAATAACAAGGTTGCATCTGCTTGTCTGGAAAGCAGCAGCAGAAGCCATTCCTCTGTGCAGAACCCATTTTGCACAGACTCACCCATCTGCGTAGGAAGATGGGGTGGCTGATGTAATTTCTAACACAAAACATGTTTGAAGGTATATCTGCTTATCAGCAGGCTTATCTCACTCTATTGCAGTTGTAGCCTGGCTTAGACATTTAAAGGTGTGCCCTTCAGGCACAGGATGGATCTCAGAAGGCCTCCCAGTCACACCTGTATGGGATGGGGTCTGTGCTTCCAGCTTCCATCCATCCAAGCTCTGCTCCTCCCACTTTGCCCACAGTGGCAACAACCAGCAGTGCAAGTTTTAAGACAGCTTTGTCTCCTGGCCAATTTCACCACTGCCCCCTCAAGGTTGCTCCTCTTTCCGAAAAGGAAGCTGCATCCAACACTAAGGGAGAAGGTGTAAGGAATAAGCAAGGCATTTATTCCTGCCAGCTCACAGAGTAGCTCTAGGTGGCATTCAAACAGTCTGCCAGGGCAGCAGGGAACAGGGAAGGCAGCTCCTGGGCACTGCCAAGCAGTTATGAAATCCATTTTATGAATGAAACCACGGGCCAGGCATCTGCGACCACAGGTCTAGTATAACTTGCCTTAGTAAAAAAAAAAATGAATCAATCAACTGCTCCTTGCAAGGGCTGGCTGCCCTCCCTAGGAAGCAGACAGCAGCAGGTACCCACTTCCTCTTACGAGTTCACTTAGGGGAATTGGGCCTTGCTCAGGCAAAGATAAAGTGTCAGACACTGGAGCACTCGGGTTTGTGAGCAAAATTTGGGCTTTACAGCAGAAAGTGCTGCTCCACACCTACCAGAGTCAGCACACCTCGACCAACCCCACTGGAACACACAGCGATTTGGGCTGTATTTCGTAAAAACACCCTAGAGAAAATCCAGATCAGAGGCTCAGCTGTACAGAATTCACAGCTACAGGGTTTTCTCTTTTCTCCCAGTCAGACCCACTCCCATCCAGCTGTGAAGGATTTCATGCCTTGGTCAGTCACACAATTCCCTTCCAGAGGGGCACAATGCCACTCACCTGATTCCTTCATTGCATACAAGTACATGGTGTAAGATCTATTGGAGTGCAGTGAGCTGTCAAACAGACAGAAAGGCTTTTCTAGAGCAACCGTAGTAATAGTAGGATTATTCATAGCAAGCTGAGGAGCTGCAATTTGAGGCTTCAGGCTTTGATCTAAAAACAAAGTTACCAAAAAAACATATTAGATTTGGTTTTTTCTCCTCCTCTCCCCGTGCAAGCTCTGACTCAAAAGGGATGGTCTGGCAACACTAAAGCATAAAAGGGGGATGTGAATTGCAGTTGAGCAGGAACCAGCCCACTTGCCCTGGGAAAGACTGAGTTGGGGGCTTTGCTTTAATGCAAAGTGGGCAACCTAAGGTTTCAGTGAAAGCAGTAAAGGATGTTGCTTCTCCAGCACAGAGGTCACATCACCTCAGAAGGGCACAGGCAAAGTCTCAGTTACAGGAGAGGCTCAAACCCCTGTAATTAAGGTCCCACATACAGCCTCCCTCTCCAGTGGCACCAGCACAGTCAGCTCTAGAACCCTTAATAAGGTTTTTAAAACCAGATTTGTTAACATACAGAGTGAGAGATTTAGCAAAGTCTTACAGAAGGGAGAACTGTCTGGTAGGGGTTATGCCAGAGACTTCCCCCCTCCCATCTTTACTCTCCTGGGGAAGTTTAATTAAAACTGAAGAGGGAGAGTCATCAACTCCTCCTGGCTTGAGCCTAGCTTGAGTAGAGAAACTTTGAAAGTCTTTCAGCAGAGCACTGGGCTGGACCTCTGAGCTTGCAACAAACACAGGTCCTACAGCAGAGAGAGGACACCCAAGACAAAGCAAAAAAGAACGCAAAAAAAAAAAAAAAAGAGAAACAGAAGAGAAAGAGACACAAAGAGAAGCAAAAAAAGGAGAAGAAAACGTGGACAGATGTTTTTTACCTGCACAGAGCTGTCCCAAGCAGCAAAATGCTACTACAACCCAAGAGCTGCACGTGTCTGAGCCCTGCAGAAGGTTCCACAGAAGGGAAGCATGTTGGGCTGCAGCCCCTGCTGAAGAGCTCCCACCTCCACTGCCTCCCTGGAGGCAGCCACATCTCCTCCCCTCCACCAGGTACCTGTGCTCAGAAACTGCCCACCCCCTCAGCACCTCCCTGTACTCTCCTTGCCCCTCCTGCTCAGGTGTTGCCAGTCCTGCAGTTGGCACCTGCTCCAGCTGAGGAAGGTGTTGCAGCTTTTATTTCTACCTGATAACGGGCACCACTTGAGTTCTCAGTGTTGTGGGTGTACAGGAAGGGGTTTTTTCCCCATATCCAAATAATTGATAGTTGACTTGATTCTTTACCTCCTTCTCTGTCTAAAAACTTTTGAAACCTCTCTTGTGGAGAAAATTTGAATATCTGAACCCTGCACCTGGTCTGTATCATGGAGGGTTCTGATTCAGAGTTCCACATTTGGGCAGCCCTAACTGAAGTTATGATTGCCTTCTGACATGATCTCTGGGTTACATCCTGAAAAACATAAACCTTCTGGTTAACCCTAATGTGATTCAGGGCAACTGCATGAGGAGCAGCCCACTTGGGATCTGAATCTGACCTGCTGGAGCAAATTGTTCAGCTGAGAATATTCCTGACGAGTAATTGCTATTACAAATGATCTATTACAGAAGAGCTCAAATTAAAAAATTGTTAATCACCTACTTAAAATAGAGAAAGTACTAGGGAGGTCTGACAGTGTTAATGGGGCTAACGTGGTGTCACTGCAGCACCTCCAGATTTACACAGGTATCACCAAGGTTATATTCCCAAATCCTTTTCCTTCATGCATCTGCCATGGGCCTAAGAAATCAGTTTGAGATGTGCAATCAAATGGTTGGAATGCAATTTCCTCCCCATATGTGTCTCATTGCATTTGCAATTTTGCACGTCAGCCTCAGTGTGTTTGGTTTGACTTTTTTCTCACACAACTTTTTAGGAAGAATATTGAATACAGGAGGTACCCTCAGTTTGTGCTGCTGTAGAATAAGAATCAGTTGTATTATTCCTTCTCACTCTACAATGTGCTCCAAACCTGTGCTGGCAAAAGGTGTGCTCAGGTAAATTAGATCAAGCCAGAAAAGATTCTGTCTTTTACTCCTGGGAATCTGTTTTTTAACATTTACACTGTGGTATTAGTCATACAAGTGTGGTACTGCTTTGCTCAAGAGTTTTTATCCTTTAAAGCAATATTTAATAATGCACAGAACCTGTAAGGTTTCTGACTCCACAGTAAAGCAGAGTTCAAGAACAACATCTCTTTCTCTGTCATGAAAGCAATATTTTCTCCGAAGAGTGACTCCTGTAAAACCAGCTCCTGAATTCTTTAGACAAGTAAACCTTCCAGAGCAATCAGTTGTGGCTTTTATTTTTTCCTTAAGACAGCAAAGAGATACCCCATATGCTTAATCAAACGAAAAATATACAGCAGGACATTTTGAATAGCAGAAAATAAACATTCTACTTCATGGCATGAAAGCTGCAGGTATGTGCTAGAGAATACTCTTCCAACTTTTATTAGTAAGCATTGCTCCCTTGTTTGCTTTCTGACATTAAAACAATCAAGAAGGGGAAAAATACAAATTTTAAGATCAACAGCTTAAATTTTGTTGATCACAACAAAATCTTTGATTTAAAGGTAGAAGTTTTTTGTTTGTTTTTTTTCTTAGATTCACAGCCATCAAACAACAAATTCAGTATTTTTTGCTCAGACAAAACTCTGCATGACCACCTTGGAGTTTGCACAAATGAAGTGTGGCAAACTACTGGGTACAGTGATGCAAACTACAACCCAGGAGATCAATTTTCCAACAGCTGGGACAACTTCAATGGAGCTGCTCCTCACAGACAGTGAATGCCCTTTCAGAGTGACCACAGGGTGACAATTTTAGCCATTGTTTTCCATGTGGCTATTTTTCTAAGCCATCATGTTTTAGTTGGGTACCAGGCAGAATCCCCAGCCACAGTCAGGGGGGATAACACCACCTGCAAGATCCTAAAATTCTTGGGTTCACTCCGTGCTCAGAAGAGTCTCAAGCAAAGGTAGTAAATTAACATGGCAATAAACCCTCTCAGCACCATCTGTGCTGGCAGATGTGTCCTAAATTAGGGCCAGACTTCATCCTTGCTTACATTTGTGTGAGTCCACAGTAAGTGCATGGAAGGCAAGGGAGCTGGTCTAGATTTAAAGGATGTTACTGTGAACAAACAGAACCTCAGTATAATTCCAGTGTTCCCTGAAGGAAGTTCAAAAGAAGAGATCAATGTAAATTCTTATGTCTTCAATTAAGCAATAATGACAATTTTCTGTCTCTGTGTTGCCTTGTGGGCAATTCTGGCATAATTTATAGAAGCCTCTAGAGTCAGTTTGGAGTTACTGCTCCATGGCAACAAAATTTTCTAGGAAATGAAAGAGCCTTATCATAGAATAATGACATGCTGATATTATTTCTTTTTGCAAATGGCTCGATTTAGAGACTTACACAGAGGAAGACAAAACCCGTGTATATTAACTGAAAGAAAAGTACGCATTTTAATTGTGGGGCAACAAAGCTGGTGAAGGTTTTGGAGCACATCTTATGAGGAGTGGCTGAGGGAGCTGGGAGGTCCCAGGCTGGAGAAAAGGAGGCTCAGGGGGGACCTTCTGGCTCTGCAAGTCCCTGCCAGGAGGGGGGAGCCAGATGGGAATTG
>JAWWLT010000198.1:0-11188 GCA_035040995.1 Premnoplex brunnescens
TTCTCATGATCAGGCTCTGCAGGAGCTCACACTTCTCTGAAAGGAAGGCATTGCAAGATTTCCACCTGCATTGCAAAGCTCGTGAATGGCGATCTGCGGGATCAGAGCCATTCCAGGGGAAAAAGGAGCGAGAACTTCAGTGATGTGACTTGTGCATTTGCTGGGGCCCGAGCAGTGATGGAAAGGCAGCGAGGCTGTGTTCCAGTGCAGACAGGAGAGCTCCAGGGCCTCTGCAACAGGAATTTCACATGTCAATTGTTTGTTAACAGGAGAACAGAAACAAACATCACAGCAACCCAACTAATAGATAGGACTCACAAGTCCTTTACAATTCCTTCAAGTAGATATAATTCTTGAAAGACTTTATGTGAGAAAATGTCATAGTAAATTCTAGATGATTGAGAGAAGAAAGATAATTCAGTAATGAATTAAAATCAGTAATGTTTATAATGCCTCCATCTCAATGAGATTGTTTATGTATATATGTGTGTGTGTTGACTGTGAGATAAATTGCATATTTAGAGATTAATAGCTCCTAATGCTTTGAGGATGCTGGAGAAGGTTTTTATTTGAAGAAAGTTAACTCTTTTTTTTTTTAAATTTTATTATGTAGTATCAGAAATCTGCTGGGAGAGTAGTCTAACAGTATTTTGATTCTCTTTACTGTGTTTTAAAGATCTGCCAAGGTTCTTACAGAAAGATTTTTTCTGTCTGTTGCTAACCTTACAATTTTTTTGCCTGGCCAGGTGGGATCATGGTGTCTGTCTTAGTTGTGTGGTGGTTCATAGCCTGACTAGACAGGAGTGCTGCTGTGGTAGGGCATTTTGGAGGTGGCAGGTAGGGCAGATCCTCACAGACTCACAGTGCTGCTTTCTGAAGACACTTGATTGCAGCAGCACAGCTTCTGTAGAAGCTGACATTTTTCAGGATGTATTTTTTGTGGTTTCTGTTAGATTGTAGTTTGAGGGCTCAGGATATGAAAGTATGAAGTCCTTTGCCTCTCTCAGAGTTCACTGGAGAGACTCCTGTTGATGTCAGTGAATTTGGGGTTAGGTCCATATGTGCAAATACACCTACTCTTCTCCTGCACAAGCTCATGGCATTCACGGGGAAGACAGGTGTGTGCTTAAATGACTATGTTCTGCCAGGATATTTATAAACATTGTAAGCACTATAAAATATCCATATAGATAAAATATATAGAAATAAAATTGCAGAAAGAAAATCCACACTGTATTACAGATCTATGAAGCTGATCTGGTGGGCCTGTAGATCTCTTAAAAATTGCTAAAGATGACATAAAACAAATATAAATTATAAAAGCAATATTTCTCTATCTACACATTCCTTTATATTTTAAAAATAACTCATAGAAAGAGGGTGATACCAGTTTGTAGAAACTAGATTTTAAAATTATTTTCTGAAATTAAGTCATAGAGTGAGATCCTCATCAATATACTTCAAATGCATTTATTACCCCAAAAAAGGAAGCCACTGTAGAATGAAGTTAAAACAACCCACACTGGAGGGCAGCGTTGGCTGCTGGAATAGCATCAGTTCTTGTTAACCCAAAAGGGTTTCTGCAATCTGGGTTTTGGAAAGGCTGGGTGTGACACATACCCAGCTTAGACCTCACATGCTTAGACCTCATGTATAAGAATTGCTTTTTTTCCTTTCAGGAGGAACTTCGATGTGAGCGTTGTCTTTGCTCATGGCAGCATCCAAAAGATTTTTGTGAAATGTGGCTATGGAAATCAACACAGGCAAGCAGCTGGAACAACCATAATACCACGGATGAAATACAAACAGTAAATTTATTTCATTACCTCACTAACCAGAGTGTCACGTGAAAGGTGGAAGTTTAGATTTTTGCCTGCTGGTGCCTCCAGGAAAGTTGAGACCCTGGTGTTTGACAGTCTGTTGGTGCCTTGTAATGAGACCCTTCACCAACAGATTCACAAGGTTGGAGGATACTTTAACCACCCTTTAAGGGGGAGCTCAACAGAGCTAAGACCCCTCAGCAGGTCCTGCCGAGGTGTTATCCACTGCCAGCAACTGCAAGGACTCACTTTAACAGTTTATGGAATAACACTTTTTATTAATACAAGTTATGACAGATTAATAGAGTTCAAAGGTTGCCAGTGATAGTGTCTTCTGCAAAAATATGTTTTAAAGCAATCTACTGATGCATTAAGCAAGAACAAGCTCTGATACACAGCAGTCTACTAATATGCTAAGGGATAAGCACAGACAAAAGCTCTAGTCCTAAAAGCAGCATTTAAAGTGCATAGAGTGTATTTCTCACCCAAGGCCTCCCTGGGGGAAGGGAGAGAAGATGGACTCAGCCCATTGACTGATCCCAGTAGTTTCATTGGAGGTCGTCTCCCACTTTTTCCCTATCCCCAACTTACTTTTACACTATTTTCTTTGTGTTTGGGTGGAGTTTGAGTGGTTCTAGTCATAAATACCTTTTATTCCCATTGGTGTACCTAATGGGAAGGGGGTGGTCGTGGCTTGGCACCCGAGGAAGGGGTTGGACATGGTTGTTAGCCTCAGCAGGAGAACATCTTGATTCTCCCTTATCAGACAGGTACTATATGGTCTCAGTACCACAATGTTCCCACATTCTCCTGGGATTTGAATGGAGGGAGGCCACATAGAGATGTTTATCATTGTATTTGGGAGTATATTGACCTCAGTCCATCCAGGAAGTTGCAGCTGTGTTTTACCCTAGAATTCTGAATCACCTCTAGATTTAACTCTGTCCATCATCCTACACAGAGGATCCCAAAGCAGCACTTGGGTGGACACACACAGGCAGGAACACTGGCACTGTCAGGCGTAGTCCAGGCTAGTGGGTGGTGGGCCTCCTGTTCAGACCAATATATCAAGGGCCTGTGCACATAATTTACCCCCACGCTGTGATCTCCTCTGTGCTTTTTTAATGATCTCTGAGCTTTGATCTTCTCTCTCCCAAAACAGGGAGCTCAAGCACATCTCCGAGAGTGCCTCCTAGTCTCTCAAAACACCTACATTATGTCTACGCAGAAATTCTACTTCTCAAAAAAGACAGAGGATAAACAACAATAGGCATAATGTGTGGGGCTTCCCATGCTGTTATTCTCCAGGCCTTGACATTCCCAGCTGCAAGGTCACTTGAGCGAACCTACCGTCCTCCTCGCCGTTCTTCCGCTTTCAACCCTTTCCTCCCAACATTCCATCCCCTCGCTCAAGAGACCACTGCTGCTGGGGCTGGAAACATAGGATAGGGTAATTTGCAGAGGCACTTAATGGGGAATACAGGAAAAAAAGGAATAAACATATAATGCTCTAAGGTAAACGTCCCAGTCCTCCTGTCAGGGAATTAAATCACTCGGCTAACAAGGCACCACCAAGAGGTTCCTTAGTCAGTGTATGAAGTCCTGTCGATGTCAAATGTTCTCTCAGTGCAGCTGATTCAGCAGTCACGTTGGAGCAGCACATGCTGTCAAGCCCAGAACAGTATATGTGGTGTTGAGACAGGAGGCAGCTCCTCAGCAGCTAATCTGGTTGAGGTTCTCAGGTGTAGTGCAGTTACTTCTACATTGAGGGTAACAATTGCCTTTGATGTCCAGTTTAAACCTTAGGTGAAAGCACACCCCGGGTGCTCTCTATTTGCTATGTGGAGAAGAAAAAGGAAAAAAGTTACCACACACAAGTATTTGCATAGTAATCCTGCACAAATATATCCAGAGTATGTACATGTAGTATGAGGGTACAAAGCACTGTGAGCCAACCTGTGATAAGAAAGGAAAACAGGAGGGTCATCTTTCAGTAATACGTACGCCACTGCCCCATCTCCTTCACCTAAAATTACTTCAGACCTGGTAGTGTGAGATGGGGTGATTGCCTGCACAGATTGAAGAGGTTTGGTCTGCACTTTTTCAGACTGAACTTCAGTTTGATGGTGGGTTCGTGGCACCAGTAACAGAATTTCAATGCTGTTCCCCCTGGATAAGGCCTGGGTATTTGTTGAAGAGACCTGAAATACAAGAACCTGAGAATTTGATATAAACAGAGGATGTAGCGTAAGGGGAGAAGTTGGAATACAGAACCATAGTGCATTGCCAGGAGTTATTACATGAACAAGCAGGCTGTGGCCCCACCACACAATCCATTGGCACAAACAATTCCATTTCCCCTCTAGTTAATATTTTGGGAGAGACACCCTGTGGAAGAACCTGAATCCTCACCATATTTTGTACTGGAGGTGATGAACTAGAATCATAGGGTGTTTAATTACAAATATTCCAATTGTTTAACCAAACAACTGCATTAGTAAGGTGTGCATTCATACTTTAGGGATGTACCTCAGCAGAGGTCTGCCCTGGTTTAGAAATGGTGCTCTCACTTAAAGTTATTTGCTGCTCACTCACCCCTGTCATGTGGCAGGCTGGAGGGGAGAATTGGAGGACAAAGGGTAGAGATCACAGGCTGAGATAAGAACAATTCACTGCAAACAGCAATAATGTAAGAAAACAAACAGTAACAGCAACAATACTAAGGACAGAGGGTATCAAAAAGGAACAATGCACATGGAAACCCACTGACAACAGTGAATACCAGACGTCTCCCTCTGCCAAGCTTACTATACAGGACCAGAACCCTTTCTCCCCGCCACCAGCAATGACAGGAGGTGGTATAGAATAATCTCTGGGTGCTGACCATGCCCTCTCCAGGCTACTGCAAAAGTTGACCCTGCCTTCTATGAGGGTAACCATGTCTAGTACTGCAGCTGCAAGAGGCGGGGTGACTTTGTTCAATTCTCTGTAGTCAGCAGTCATTCTCCAAGTGCCATCCGATTTTTGAAAAGGCCAAATAGGATTGTTCAAAGCAGTCATGGTTTCTTTTAAGAATTCCCACTTGTTGGAGTGCCTGAACCATTTGAGTAATTTCCTCTTCCCCCCTTGGAATGCGATACTGCTTTAGATTTATGACCTTGGCAGGCGCTGGCAGGACGACAGGATCCCACTTTGGGAATATATGCAAAACAGTTAGAGATCCAATGTCAAATCTCACTTGCAGAGTCCCAAAACAAAAACAGCCATTCAGGGTTTCAAACTGTTTGCATTGCCAGCAGATCAATGCCCAAAATACATTCTTTAATTGGGGCAATTAACACGTTAATGACAAATAGGGTGGCGTCTTCTACCATAAAAGTAACCTTAGGTTGGAGGGGGCGGGGATGGCGCTGCAGATCTGATAAGTCTCTAAGTTAGGAGAAAGAAAATTATGCAATGTGGTAAATTCTGTGCCTGTATCACCAGAGCTTACACATGCGGAGTTCCTCCAGACCACCACTCCATAGTCAGAGGAACACAGGGGTGTCACTGCCCCTCCCCATGAGAGACTACAGTGGTGGCAGTTTGGGGGAACCCACCAGCCCGCTACTCCTGCTGTTTTGGGGTTTGCCAGGAGTCGCAGTGCTTTGGGTAGGCAGGAGGGATGGGTCGGGGTGGAAATCTTTTCTTTGTGCATGCTAACTTTTGCCAGCGGTGAAACATTTCTGATGTTGCAATCCCATCTATTTCCGACTGTGGAACACCGGCTCGCACAAGATCACCCCACATTTGTTTCCTTGTCACCCGTGAGGTGACTGCTTTCAGCTTTGCTGGCTTGTTTTCTCTCAGCACCCACCCAACTGGCTCTGAGATCATCGCCCCAATATCGCTCAGGGCAGCTGTTAAGGCACTTATGTTGCCAGTAGCATGCACGACTGTGGGTATAACCAAGAGTTTTAATTTGTCAGGCGCCCCTTTCACAAACTGCATCTTGATACCTCTGGTTAGTGCTGCCTCGTCAGGGTTGGACCCTGTGGGCAGTGCATGAGCCGCCCCCATCTGCCGCAGCAAACTAATCCCTTCCTCCACAGTGCCCCAGTTTCCAAGGGACAGCACTAACTCGGCAGGCTCTATGTGTGCTGCTACCACTGCTGCACACAGCCATTGGTACAGCGTGGGTGCCACAATGTCCCGTCCATCGGGACCCCTGACGTTCCGTAGGTGAGCATACCCATGTTGGATTTCATTATCACTAGCTATAGGAGTTAGTAGGTCTTTTTCACCCACTAGTAAGTGAATAGATGCAGCACCACTGTCCCAAGCTCGTAAAATCCATGCCACTATGGTCTCCCCGCTCTGCTGGCGGTAGATCCGTGAGAAGTCCTGTAACTCTTCTGGGGTGTAGGTGCATGTGACCTGTACCCCTCCGTCCGGCAGGTCCTGCCGCCCCTCCACTTGTGTGAGGGGTTGTGCTTCTGCTGCCTCCTTATCTGCTGAGTCTGGCTCAAGCTCAGTCTCGGAATCTGAGGACTCCATCCAGATATTTCCATCCCATTTCTCGGGATCCCATGAAGGTTGCTTAATAAGAGCACGAACTTGGGAAGTGGAGACCTTACTTTTCCCATATTTTTGCCTCCGTTTGTTAGCGATGCGCGCCACCAGTTGTTCTATGGTGCGTTGCTGCTCACAGCACTGCTCCTCTTGGACAGTAAACGCTTCTTGCATAAACTCCTTTGCTTCCTTTAGAGCCCTGATTTGCTCTTTCAGCTCTCGCACTTGGTCGCATAAGGCTGTATTCTCATGGTCAAGTGCTCTAAGACCACTAACTAACAACCATCCCACCCTCCCTGCTAACCTGCGAGCAGATTTACATGCTGCTTTCCAAGGTAATTCCCGTATAGCCGACTCAATCATTTGGGGGGTAGCCCCTGCCACATCTTCTGTTTCAGGCCATGCCTCCAGTGGAGCCACCGTACATAGGAAGGTGGCCACAGGGGCCCAGCACTCGGTGCTGGGCCATCCAAAAATGTTGGGAGTCACCATCACAGCCTCCCCAGTCCCCAACATTTTCCGTAGCCACGGCATGGTTGTTCCCAGATCCTGCCGGCTACAGCAAGTGTGTGAATCCACACAGGCAGGCAGCTGGAACAGCCACGAAACCACTGCTGAAATGCAAAGAGTGAATTTATTTCATTACCTCTCTAACCAGAGCATCCCAAAGCATCACCCAGGCGGAGACACGCAAGCAGGAATGCCGGCACTGTCAGGTTTAGTCCAGGTTGGTGGGTGGTGGGTCTCCTGTTCACACCAATATATCAAGAGCCTGTGTAATTTATCCCCATACTGTGATCTCTTCTGTGCTTTTTTATGGTCTCGGAGTTTTGATCTTCTCTCTGCCAAAACAGGGAGCTCAAGCACATCCCTGAGAGCGCCTCCAAGTCTCTCAAAACACCCAGGTTATGTCTACAAAGAAATTCTGCTTCCCAGACAGAGGATAAACAGCAGTAGGCATAATATGTGGGCTTTCCCACACTGTTACTCTTCAGGCCTTGGCATTCCAAGCTGCAAGGTCACTTGAGCAAATCTACCATCCTCCTCACAATTCTTCTGCTTTTAACCCTTTCCTCCCAACAGTGGCATATCCCACTTACCTTGTAGTTTATCTCTTGTGCTTCAACATGTTTTTAATACAGCTCACCTATGGCAGAAATAGCACTCTTCCTTATGCAGGTTATTTGGAGGAGCATTTCAGCACATATGAGGAACTAGCCAGATTGTAATAATACAATCCCACGTAAAAGCAAAAAGCTATTATTTGTTTTAGCAGAAATATGTTGTTTTGCTAAACATTAAATGCCTGTGAAACAGTTTGAAAAGAAGCATTTGTGAAAGACTAATAATACGGAGAACTCTATCAGCTCAGTGTTCCCCTTTCTCATGTTTCCTTCTGAGACCAAATTGTAAAATATATATTGATCACACTTAAACTGTCTTAATATCATGCTGCATTATCATGTTCCTAAAACAAGTATCTTCTAGCTTAGTTCAAAAGTTTTAAAATTCCAGCCTTATGTGTAGGCCAGAAAGTTACAAAACAAACCTAATATATAAGCTCTCATTTAAATGGCAGTGTCAGTGTTTAGGAGAAGATGAAATAAAAATTCAGGAAAATAAATGCCTTTATTAGAGAGAACCAATGTGCAGCTAAGCAGCATGATGCTTTATTTAGCAAACTTTAGTTTTACAGAAGTCCTTACCCTCATACAAAAAAACCCCAAGGAAAATGGAAACCAAATAAAAACAAAATGGAAATAAACATCTTGTTCTGTGTCTTTATGAACTGATGACAAGTGATTGATTCCCTCCTCCCTAGGCACATCACATGATTTGTACTTCTGTCTGCAAATCAGAGGCAAGAGAAAGTCTCTGCTGAACATGTTGTCCCTTGACTGTCAGAAGCACTCTTGTGTATCTTTACCAACAAACAGAAAGAGTTGTTTCCAGCTAATAAAGGTCCAACTTTTGCAGGGTTAAGATTTGTACCTGGGAATGTGAAAATGGAAACATCTCATGTTAGGAAGAGTCGGACAGTTCTGTAGCCAATGGTCAGAACAGAAAGCAGGACAAAACTCCACAAAGCCCAAGGGCAAGGCTATTCTCATGACTGTATTTACCTTAACATATGACTTCCCTGTTGTCTTGTAAAGCTTTCAACACTGTGTGATTCTGATTTGCAATCCAACATCTTATAACTCTATTTTAGCACCTAGGAATGCAATACCATATCACAGCAAGCCCTTTAAAACAAGGGGGATTAATGCAGGCAGAATGTTTGTGGACTTTAGTAACCACTTTAAAAAATTCAGAGATCAAACAAGCAAGATCATGTAACATTTGTGCTGACTACTGTAGGGCTAATAAATTTCTTCATCTCCCTGTTTATAGCCCTACTAAATAACAAGCCCAGGCCAGAGAGAGGAATAAACTCATTCCTTTGTGCCTGCCCTTTGTGTGTAGCAGTGTCAGACCAATACCCACATAAACTCTGAACTCTTTTAGTTATCTTATACTAGAAAGCACCTTAAGAAGCAGAATATTTCTTCTGAATGAGAAGTTCAGGTGTTCCTATATTTTGCATTCTCAAGGTTTTAAAATATCCTAAGTTCAACACCCACAACCCCAGTAATTAGCAGGAAGAACCAGTTGCAAAAAGGAAAACATTTTTACTATTTGTGTAAGGGGTTGAGAATAATATTCACAGTAGCAATAATAACTTTTCCTACAAACATTTTGCATCACTGTAAGTAGTTGTGACACAGTAATACACATATCTACATATCAACCTAGCAGCCAGTACTACTTACACATTCTCATAACTGTGATGTTGATGGTTCATTTTCACCCTTGGTAGCATTTTGTTAACACGTCAGTGCCAAGATCAATTTCTCCCAGCAGCAGGATTCTCTGTAAACAGGATCTGTCGTAAGTCAAGCTTTTTTCAGAAACCATTTGCGTGATCATGATTTTTCTACCCTTTGCCAAGTTGAATATTCTGAGAGCTATCAAGTGAGTAGTGAAAAAATACAGTGCAGATTCTCTAGGTAGCAATTTACATACTGTTAATGCACGAGGTGTTTGGTAGCAGTTATCACCTTAAGAGGCAGGAGTCTATTTGTCTGTTTTTGTATCTAGGTTAAAGACATGCAGAGCTCAAGAGTGTATTTTTCATGTTTCCTTTCTCCTGTTGCTTTTGGTTAGCATTGTGATGTTAGACCTTAAAGATCTGTGTCTGTCAAGAATGAGATACAGTGCACAGCTATGCCAAACTAGTCTTAGCCACCTTAGCAAGGGAATGCTGAGTAGATGAGACCCTACTCCACACTGATCCCACAGTGCTCCTTCTGAGGTGGTTTATGGTGGTTCTTTGCAGTGTCATAGCACACAACCCTGTCTGCCTTTGTGTGAGGCAGGGCTCGCTTACAGTCACAGAACGAGTCTGATGTAGGTGTGATCACTAAGATCTGGCAGCACCTCAGTTACACTTCTCTAAGCCTCCTGTGCTGCAGATATTTTATGTTCAGATTATACAGGCTGGGCTGGTTTTGAAGGACTGAGTAAAGGTTCATGCGGTTGCTTTGATGTCCAGGTATGTTGTTTGCTCATGTAATTTGCATTGGTAGGTCATTCACAGTTTTGGGTAGAGATGCTCTATTCCTCCAATATAAAGGAGCTGCTCTGTGTCCTCCATGTGTAAAACTACATTCCAGGTGATTACTCATGACCCTTTGGAAATAGTTGCTGTTCTCTTTACACAGTCCTGGTCTTGGACTGGATCTCTGACTTCTCTCTTCATGATCCAATAAAGCCACCGATTTTGTGGTTGGAAAGCCCACTTTGAATCATGACTCAAAGATATCACATTCTGAACAAATTCTTTAGCAAAAGAAAATATTTTCACAACGTGATCCCAAACATGAATTTCCTTATCAAGTTTACTTTAACCTTAGCTCAGCTCAAGTTCTGTTCCTTTCCCTGGGTCAGAAGGGACAGGTTTTCCCAGTCTTGGGGCAGCCCCAAGTATGTTGACAGGATATCTGCATTTTTTCTAAGGCCCCTGACTCAGGTATAATGTACCCTTGATCCTGGAGTCTGATCTGGAAGTAAAAGCTCCTTTGACTAAATGAGGCCCAGGATAGATCTGAAGTCCTTTGAAGTAGTATGCCTTGGGTGCCTTATCTTTGTCCTTGTTTCAATCTTGTTTTTAATTCAGCTGCATCTATACTAAACAATCATAAACAGGACTCATCAGGCATTCCTAGACTGCCACTGTCTCTTTTGTTCTTTTGTATGAGATCCAAATGCCCTTTCAACAGTGATTGATATTTTGGGCTTAACTGCCTGTGCATCCTGCTACTTTGCACTAAACTGCCTTTGGAAATAATAAAATATAGTAAGGATTGTTAGAAGACTGTTTAATGGGATTCTTCTCCATTTCTATATACTGAAACACTTCAGATCCTAGGAGGAGAAAAATTTCATTCCAATAGAGATAAAATTAAATGGCAAACTAAGCTTTTTAAAATCTATTTTCCTTTATTGATTCTTAGTGCTCCAGTTGGGTAATTAAGTATGGCTACATGAAGGGTATCAGTCATTAACGGGAATCTGGGTGTCTGCTGATTTCCAGAACAAGTGAAAAAGATTAAGAAGAAATGGAAGTTTTCAGTAAACACAGATTTTAATTTCTAGATGAACTCAGTCCTTCTGCTTCGTACATATGGCAGTTGTTTCCATATTGAAAAAGCTCTCCACTCCCTCTCCCCATTGTATAAAATGATCTATAGTTTGCTTTTTAATTACTGTGTGTA
>JAWWLT010000198.1:11288-23281 GCA_035040995.1 Premnoplex brunnescens
AAGGATCACAAACTTGGAAACTGTAAGTTATGTAGGATTATGTGGAATGACTGCAATGAACCATTTTGTTATGAGAATCAGTGTGGTACTCCTTTTGCAGTTCCCAGTTCAGTATTTGTTATAGATAGAAACCCAGAGTTCATTAAGTGTAATTTTATAGGTTGCAACTAGAACCATTGTCACTCAATAGAAATTTTTAATACAATGCCCCTTTTTGTACATTATATTGAATACTGTATGTATATAGAAGATAGTTTGGGCATGGTTATGTTTCTGTTAATGATTAAGGCCAAAGTAACATTTCTTTTACTTCATACTTCAACAAATAAGCTGCACAGAGAGACTGAATTCTAATCCAAGAAATACTTCCACGTTAGCAAGGAACCATTGCTAAATACTGCTGAGCCAGCCAACACAGAGTGAATGTAAGCCAGCAAAGTAACAACTGAAACCCTGCCCTATACTGCTGTATGAACCATTGGGAACGTTGTGATTATGAGTGTTCCTAATGGGGTGCCAGAAATCTTTCTTCTTTCACAGTGGTCAGGGAAGATGCAGAGCCCTGATTTGCTGACTTGTACAACTAACAGAAAATGTAATTTTTCTCCTTTAGATGAAGTGGAGAATGTATGTTTTGTAGAATGAGGAAAAGGAGGAGGAAAAGGAAAATCAGCATGGGAATACACAGCAAGTAGAATCTAAGCAGATCATCTTTGCCCTACCATACTGTGTCTTGATTTGTAATAGCTGGCATATGTTGGATCTGGCCTGAAATTGTTTGTCTGCTTAAAGAGGTAGCAGATGACAATTTCCATAGTTGTTAAACTCTTAAACCAAATAATGATCACATTGTAAAGTGCTGTTGAAATGTTCAGTGCTGCATTTTTTTCATGTGACTCACTTTTCATACCTGAGCAGTTGTAGACTCATAGACTTGATCTGGTGTGGGACCAAGTGTGACATCACTTACAGGAGATGACAGGTTTCAAATACTAGCTCAGTTTTTCAAGGATCACTTTTGCTTACAATTTGGAGAGTGAAGTCTTACAGACGCCATCTCAGAGTAAATAATAAGGACATGACACAATGTAATGTTCCTATTCTGTCATTTTTACCAAGTCATCTTTGTTAATCAAGAATCCAAGTTGGTAGCACAGGATTTAGAAAGCAATGAAATACAAGGAGCTGTCAGGCTTAGGAGATAACAGTGTTGTCAGACCTTCAGTGCAGACAAAATAAACTTAAAGCACGTTTTACTCTGTGGAGTTTGAAAGTCCAAAATGTAGACAGCTATTGAAGATGGAAATCCCAAAGGAAGTTGTAGAGACTGCTGTGAAAATGACATTCCAGTCAACATCAGTGTTGTCTGTCACTCATGACAATGTCCCTTCTCGAATCACTTTAGAACAATCTGCTATTCTATAAGATCATTTGCAAGTTCCGTTAAATTGTCAGTAAGTTTTTCATAGGTCTCTCTCTGCTCTCTAAAGGCTTCTGAGTTAAAGTGCCAGTGAACGTGCTTTGGGGCAAGTGCTATTAGAAAGGTCCATTGCACCAGACACTTTCTTGGGCAGAACTGCTTATAAAGCAGAGCAGTGATTGAGGAGCTGAACTCTGGATCTAAGTTTGTTGCTTGGGGACATGTAAACATTACGCCTGACCTGTAGGATATGGAGAGGGATTAAATACAGTTGGTAGGACAAATTATGAAGTTCAAGAGTTGAGCATAAAATTCAGATTGTTACTGCTAGAATGGCTAAGCTCTCATGCAGACAGAAATATTCAACTTTAGAGATGATTTACCAACAGACTAGGTCTTTATTTTCCTCTTTCTGTAAATTAGGGTGTCCTCCAAATGTTTTTACAGCTGTTAGAATCTTCTTAGAGGGAAATAAATAAAAATCTGTGGTGTGCTTAAACCTAAGGGGAGTAGAAAGAACAACTGATGAAAATCTTGTGACAGAGTAACGTGAACTCTTTCAAATCAGGAATGGAGGTTGATGGCAGATAGATAAAGGGAACTAAATCCAAAAGAGATCTTTGAAGCGTCAGGCTGGCCTGGTTGTAACTATCTCTTCAGAGGCCTCAGGCAAAAATGCTTGTTTTGGAAAACATTGGCAACATTTTTGGAGGTTGTCATAACAATAAGTCATTTAACCACTTCCTGTATTGGATTTGCAACAATGATTGAACTGTATTTGCAGCTGGTCAGATGTAAAATAAAATAATGTAGCTCTTAGCCATGAAGAACCACACAATACAATGAATTAAAGTGCAGGAGAGGATCTGAGTAATGATACAACTGAATAACTATTCATATGGCTAGAAATCTAAATTGTAGGAGAGAGAATGAAATACTTGCTATGTCCTCTTAAAACAAAAAATTAATAGAGAGAACTCCCAGGATAGAAATTACGCTTTCATATACTAAATTCCTTCTGTTTGATGGCTGTACTGTAGCTGTGGCAGTAGGTAAGAAATTTCTGCAAGAATAAAACTGCCTGCAGTCCTATGCTTTCTCTTGTCATAGAGATAATGTGATCCATTTATAGAACATTTACAAAGCACATTTTTATAAACACCGGTCAGGCAAGGAGCCCCAAAATAGGCAGCTCACTTTGTTTAACCTTCACGCTTTGTAAGAATGAGAAATATTTCTGGAAGTGTAGACAGCCTCACTAATTGCCACTCATACTACATTCCATGGGGATTTCCATGACAGAATGTTTTCATCTTTGTGTCTGCACAGCAGAGAGGGTAGAAAACCTCTGAATTCCTGTCTAGTGGGTACAGCTGTAGCAGTACTGGGCATTCTTGCCATGGGACTGGACTGGGGTTACACAGTTCCTCGCCCCATGGCTTGTGCATGGTTGGGTATTGTTCCACTTTAAGAGCTAAATTGCATGGCAGAAGTCTAGTGAAGAATGAAGGTGGGGGGAAGAAGACAGGACAGGGAAATATAAAATTAGTTGAATTGAAGCAACTCTAGCAAAGCCATAGAATAGAGTGTTGAGGTCGTTCATGGTTTATGTTCCAGTGGCTGATGAGGTGAGTGTGGTAATGGACCTATGAACTGAGTTAGTGAATTAGCTGTCTTATCCTTCTGTTCTGTGCCAAGGTAACTTTTACCTTTGTGATGAAGCTAACTGTTAAATGGTGGCAAAGAGCTGCTAGGACTTTCATGTAGAGATGCTCAAAGCTTCTCTGTAATCAGATGGTGAGATGGCACAAGCATCTGCTTTCACTTTGTGCTCTTTGCCACAGAAATCGGAGTTCTAGTTTTAGTTGTGACTATGTGAGCTGCTTATTTAGAAATTAGCCAGATGTTTGCATTTCCAGCTTCTTTTCTTATGCAACAGGGTGAAAGGAAAGAGCTAGAGCTGTTTAGTCAGCCCTAGATACCAAGCAGTGCTTTTCAGACTGCCTTTTGCAGAAAGAGCTGAGTCCTACTGTGCTGCTACTGTCAGTTTACTTATTTTAGGATTTAAATGTGTGGTGCTAGGCAGTGTTCCATAACATTCAAAACAAAAGTTACTACAAGAAGTAACAAGCAAGCAAAATTCAAACCAGAAACCCTTGTTGGAAGCATTCGTTAACAGACCACACCAAGCCCAGCCTAAGCCTGAAGCAAAACAAAATCAGAACATGCGTTTTTCTTTAACATATTCTTAAAGTTTCCCATTAGGTTTGGGAAAGCTGCTCAGTTATGAATAACTACAGAAAGCCTAGATTTTTGAATGCTGGTTTTGGTCAATCAGGCAAATACAAGCCTCCCACAACTATCACTTGAAGTCATGTTGTCTGTAATTTGCCCACTGGGCTCCCATCCCAGTGCCCCTTGGAGTAAAATGTAGATAGTCCATCCAAGGGGCTACAGACACTTCAATTTAAAAAATCACCACTGCTTCAACAAGCAGGATCTGGAGGCTGGGGATGGATAGCAGCTTGCAAACCTCTTTTTTTTTTTTTTGGCTAAGAAGCCCTGCTGCAGGCTAACTATTAATCTTACTTGCATCTGTCCATTTGCGCTAGAAAAGCTGGGACTGCTTCAGACAAAAGATGTTTCACTCCTGACGAGTTTTCTATCAGCCTGTGGCAACTGAAGTGAGAGGTGCCTTCTTGTTCCCATGAGTGGGTTGTTTTGTCTCCAGATGAGGGCAGTTGTGTAAATACGAAGACAGAGAAGCAGCATTTAAGCTGCCCAGTCTTACTGCATGTGACATAAAGAAAGCAGAGCTATGAAGAGATATTTTATTGATTAGGGTTTTGAGGGTCCTGGCTGTGTTGGTTTTCAAATAATCTTGATGTTTTCAAGGAAGATAATCTCAGAATCCGGGCTGCCGATGGAATCATTTTCTACTTTGAATTGTATTTGAGCTGTATTTCCCAAGGCAGTGGAAGTAATGCAGTAATTTGGTTGTCAGTTGATGTAATTCTTCATGTGTTACTCATTGTGTCTGTATGCTTTTTAAGTACAGAAGGTAGCAAAGTGAATTCCACAGCTGAGGAAAAGAAATACTCTTTTGGACTCAAACATTTGTTAGATGGGAATAGTGTTTCCAATTGTGCAGACATGTTGAAGGGAATTTTTCTTGTCACACATTCTCAGTGCCAAGAAAGAACTGAGTCAAGCAGATAACAGCAAAACTGTCAGGACATTGCAAGTTCCCAAGCCAGGTCCTTTCTAAATTAATCGCTTTGCACCCATAAAAGCCTAAACAAGGATGATATATGGTGAGGTAATACATAAAACTGGGAACCAAAGCTGCTGTGTAATTACCACATGGGAGGTGTGTTTGTGTCTGCGTGGGTGGTTGTTCCTGTGTGGCAATGTAAGATAGTTATCCTGCCTCTTTGGCTTTCATTAATTACTGATGAACTAAAGAAATTTACCACAATATTCTTTAGAACTCTGAATTAGAGACCAGAACTCTGCAGGCATTGGCAGTGGAGAGCCTATTGACAAAGACATGAAATATGTACCAAAGTCAAACAGTATTTCTCTTCAGCAATCAGTGATATGTTGTAGAATGGAACCACTTTGGTCACACCAGTTCAAAAACTGGAGAAATGAAGGGGGAAGGAGAGAGAGGTCAGCATTTTGACCAGCCTGTGTGATACAGAGTTTAATAAGTATTTTAAAAGTCAGCTATGTAAACTTATGAACACCTAATTGCATTTTTAGTCATCAAAATGATCCTGCAAATCTTGCTCTGAATCACATCATTTTGCATCCAGTAAATTTTATACCACTTTACTAATTCTGTAGTGTCCCATTACACTCACATTAAAGCTTCTGCTTTTCAGAATGGTTCCTTGTCTTGCTGGCTGTTGCTAAGTTAAGTTCAACTCAAGTGTCAGTAGCCTTGGGAGGAAAAAAAGATAGCAAAGGGATGGCACCAGGGCAAGCACAGCGTGGGTTTGCATACAAATGCCAGCAGGGCTCTCTGGGGTAAATAAGGATGGAAGGGACTTAGTGGTGGTGGAGAAAAGGAAGAGCCTGAAGGCCCTGAGAAGGAGCCAGAAAAGGAAGAGCACTGTGACACTCTACTATACTTTTCCTCATCTTTTCCAACATGTGCAAATTATCTTCAGAGTAATGTGGAAGTGTTTTGTAAACGCCTTTTGCCCCACAACAACATCATCCTTATGACCATTCTTTTATCTGTATTGTACCACAGCCTTCCTGCAGCTATTTGAAATGCTGGCTGGTAACAGAGTGGTAGTAATATGAGAAGGTGTATTTGTAGAAATCTTTCAGTCTACGTTTGGCCTTTTCAGTTTCTTTGGGCATTGATGGGGAGGAAGGATATATGCTGGTTTTAGCTGCCAAGTGTGTGACTGGCCTGATGAAAAACCTGGTGAAATCAATGGGAAGCATTTTATGTACTCTGTGTGAAGTCTGAACCCAGGTTTGCTTAGAAACAGGAGATATCTTCAACCTATAATAGACTAAAAAGAAGTACTTGGGAAAGAAAATATGAGGATGTTAATATTGACTCTTC
Organism: Premnoplex brunnescens; assembly: GCA_035040995.1. Taxonomy (NCBI): domain Eukaryota; kingdom Metazoa; phylum Chordata; class Aves; order Passeriformes; family Furnariidae; genus Premnoplex; species Premnoplex brunnescens. The sequence goes on from JAWWLT010000198.1 coordinate 17,294, forward strand.
TACTACTATTGCTCAGCCAAACCGTGACAGTATGCCTTGCCTTTGCTTCAAGTGTGTCTTCCAAAAATTAGTGGTTACTTTAATAAAGCAGATGCTTCCATGTAACTGGAGAACTGAGCCTGGATGTTTATGTGTAACAACACAAGGCAAATCCACCAGGCCATGTCCATGAAGAGTATGGATGGGCCTGTGAGTATTTCTACACCATCTATTGGCTCTACACGGTATCCTGTGAATGTGGCTTCCAAATCTGTGCCTCCATTTGCTACCAGGTTGGATGACCCCAGAGGGTGCCTTTGCATACTTGTGGCTCTGTGGTTTGTCTGTGTGATGGTAGTTAGCATATCTCCACACTTACTGTGTGGTGGCATCTCTTGGATGTGTTAGCAATGCTCAGCTCACTTGGGACTGAAAGTACTCTTTGGGATTCAGGTGGTAGAAGGCTTGTGTTTCCTTAATGCTTTTGCAGTGTCCTGCTAACAAGAACCTCCACAGAGTTGGTAGCACATGCAAAAGCATTTTGCACATTTTTCTCCATCCTTATTTACAACGAAGCATTAGGGTTGCTTGTAGAGATACACTGCAGATAGAAAGGAAAAACTTAACAGCAGTGATTTGAATCCCAGAGGAGCCCTTAGTGAGTAACCACACATTGAATCCGCTACATGACAACAAGCTATCACATACATGCCTGTATGAAAGTGATATTACAGGTTATCTTTGACAGCATTCTTTATTCTTTCTGGTTTTTAAAGCATTTACTCTGTGACATCCTTGTTCTGTGAAGTTTTATGGCGATGAAGGGAAGCTCTGAGAAATGTCTGTCATTCCTGAATGATTGCTAGCTCGGATTTCCCTTTTCATCCATCCCATAGTACAGAGCAATCCCTCTGCCTGTTCACAGGATGCAAATAGATAAAGTACAGAGATAGTGACAGCAGGACAGTTATCTGGCCATCACTCCTAAAACAGAGGGAAATTTACTGTAAAATAGATGCTAAACCTAATTATTCACAAGCTATAATATGCTTTTGAAAATCACTCCTTTTTGTTGATTTAGTACTAACCAGATTTTAAATTACCATTTCAGACCAAGTGCTAGCCAATTATTTACATATATATATGTATATATTATACATATATATACATGTATATATATATATATGTATGATAACACTGTATATATTACAATAACACCCTTTATTTCATTTTTTAACTAACAGTTATTAAGAGTTCTTACATAAGCCACATTTAGCCTTCATATAAGGATACAGAATGTTGTTGATTTAGCTCCTGCTCTTCCAGGCAAATATCTGCACTTGATTTACATAATTGTGGGAGATTGTATAATTGTATAATCTTTCAGTATGTTTATCTCCTTATATTACTTTCATATGTGTTAAACCACATATTGGAGTAGGTGCTAGAAGCTGTGGCATTCTGGAAAAGGAGCTGCTTCTCTTTTTTTAAAGCATTTTAACTTGCTTGCAGGAAAAGGTATAATTAAAACAGATTAAACCAGAAAATCTCAAGTTTTCAAAGTAAAGCAGCTCTGAACTGGTCAGGAAGAAATAGGAAGGAGCTAAGTGGACATTGCTAGACTAGAAAAAAATTCTTTTTGAAAGCATAGGAAAACTTCAGTTTAGGCTGGAAAAACACAGTTTTGTGTATTTAAAAAAATATTAAGGAATGTAGTGTTTACTGTCTATAGTACAGTGGAAGCTTACAAATGAAAACAACATGTACTGTAATATATAGAATAATTTCCTCCTAAAACTAGTTAACTTGATCATTTTTACCAACAAAGTAGTTTAAGGCAGGCTTAGAACATAATTCTAAAGTTACAACAAACTGTTAAACTTGCTACTACTTTAATGACTGTGGTTAGCCTGGAAGAAATATTTAATCTCTTTATATCTAAGTGCTTCTTTGCAAAATTGAATTCTCCCATGGTAAGACAGGAGGATGTAGTTTCCTGGGTGGATAACAATACTACCATACTTTGTTAATAAGTGGATTTGAGTGTTACTGGGAGAAAATTGCCAAAGAAATAACAAGGAAATATATGAAATATGGACATAGTGATGTGGAAAACTGTACTTATTTTAGTGAGTCTAGTAAACAGATAACCTTATTTTAGCGATTTTAGAAGGAATATGGATATTTTCCATCCTTGCAGAGGTATGGAACACAAAAAGTCAAGTGTTTAGTGCTCACTGAACTTCTTAACTCCCCATAAGGACTGTGCAATAGACCTTATTTCCAAAAAAATGTATGCTTGAGCTTTAAATGTGTTTAAAGTACTGTCAGAGCACTTTTCTCACTTTCCTCTCTTTTGATTCATTTTCTTACCCATAGAACATAAGACCAAAGAAATTACTCATGAAATTTGCTCAGTAAGCAGTTTCTAAGTGTCAGTTCTCACCCAGACAGGGCTCTGATGAACTGTGCAGTAATTAAATGTGTCATAATAGGCTTAATGTTCAAGTTTTTTGTTTTCCAGTTTCCCAGCTTAAAATGACTGCTGTAGTTCCTTTTCTTGCAGGGATTCTTATGAGTCTTATAACTTTATTCTGTCATTAAGAGAAGGGGTTTTTTGCTAGAATTTAAGAATGCTTTTCATTTAAAACTGTGTCAGGTGACCATAATGACATTAACAAAACAATCTAAACTACACTAAATCAATATTTATGAAGATTTAGCTTTTCCAGAGAGGCTTCCTGAAGCAGGCTGCATATCAATAACTACAGAAGGTACAGGGCTGAATCACTGCACAATGTACCTGCTGTATAGAAGCAGCATATACTTTCCCAGGCAAATATAACAAGTTCCTCCTCCTGGCATCAGTTCCTTAGGGATTAAGTTTTTTAAATATGCAAATTGACATGTTTGTGTTCACAAAAAATTCCTATTTAAAATGTAAACATGCTTGAAATACCTTACGAAGCTGATATATTACAGCACTTACAGTATTACCTGCTTGAGTCTGTGTTACCTAATCCTTACTTTGTTCCCTTCAAGACAGAGCCCCACTGACCTGCAAGGAAACTGTGCTCACGATGTGCCCACAATGCACCAGCTTGCAAACCTACATGTCCCCTGGAAATATCTGCAATTCAAAAAGCAATTCTGATTTCACATGCAGATGAAATGAGCAACTTTAAAATATTTGGGAAGGAATAAAAGAAGAAGGGAAGATTGTGATCATCTCTCAGTTTTTGTGATCCCAGTGGTTGGGGGGCTCATTTGGTATGGGGAAGACTTAGCAGTTCAAATTCCTGTTATGCCGTTCTCACACTTTGGAGAACATCCACCATCCCCAGGAGACTGTTTTCAGTTTTCTCAGGAGGGTTGTTCCAATTTGCCAACTCCATAAACTTTTGAACTTGCCCTATATGTAGGTGGATCCAATTGACAGGGAATCTCTGTGAGGCAGGAGAAGGTCTCTACTTGGGAAGCAGTGGAAAGTGCTTGGGAAGTGTGGAAATGTGTATGCACTTCCCAGGGAAAGGGTTGTGACAGAGTGATGGAAATAGCATGATTTGTGAATTTGTAAGAATAAGATTGGATGTAAAACCTAGTATTTGAAAAGGCTGGAAAAAGCAGATGTTTCTTACCTGAAGTTTGGTGAGGGAGAACTGTGTGATCTTTTACTTTTTCCATTATGATAAAGTCCCAGTGTCACCACACAAACAAAAAGAGCTGGAGGCTTAAAGGGAAATACACTGTAAACAATAAAAAGCAATAGTGCAACAGTCACGAAGATTTTCTAAAATAATTTATTTGCTAATCTGGGATCAATTACATAAAGTGAACTACTCCAGTGACCTCAGTCCAGTGCATCACCTTAATATACTAATGGGCTCAGAAGATACTTCCCTAATTAAAAGTTATCTTGTCCAACTGCTAAACAGGACATTTGTATAGCTCTTTTAGGAATCTTAATAACATAAAAGTGATCAAAATTTCCTCAGCCTGACGGCTCCGTGGTTGCTACATATAGAGACAGCTGAAAAAAAGTTCTTTGGCACTGAAAGATTAATTTCTCATTCTTTGTAACAATTCAGTACATGTACTTGAGATTTGCAGGTAAAATATGGCAGGATTTTTAAGATAAAATGCCTATTCACCTTTCATTTTAAAAAAATTTCTTTATTTTCATTGGAAAGGGATATTTCCCTGTATCTAGAATCATGTTTCCCCGTGGTCGAATAATGTCCCAATTCTCTGTTAAAGAATATTTGCATAAAGAAGTACCTGAAACCAGTTACTTCTGTAAAAAGGTGCTCAGAGTCCCAAGTCTGAATCATTCAGCCTGTATAATGAATCCTCACATCTGATGGTGCTGCTGTGCTGCTTAAAATTGGTTTAAACTGTCTCATTTCAGAAAGCAAAATTAGTCTGCTTTTATACTAAATATTTTACAAACACCAGCCAAAATTATTTCAGAGCAATATGTTTTTTAGACTTAAATGCTATCAAAGCAGCTTTTAAGATAGCTGATGTTGGTCCCTTTTAAGAGTTCCATCCTTATCACTCTAATGTAGACACATGCAGCATGTAATAGTCTTTTGCTTCTTACAAACAAACAGCTCTGAAGACAACAGTACAACCTGGATATGAGCAGGGGGAAGTGAGTGGGAGGAAAAATCAAATGCAAAAATTAATAACTAGCTCACATAGCTAATGAATTAAAAGTTGTTCCCCACAAAAAGTCATGAGAATATCCTGAAGGTCCAACCATCCCTTCATCTTATTTTGAGGTAATGCTGGTGCAAACTGTAGTTGAGATCTTATGCTGTATTTTGCAATGAAAGAGAGAAGCATTACCCTGGGGGGAAATCTAGATAGAACTATCGATTTCTATGATAATTGTATGAGTTTATTATTGCACATTAAAACTGAGTCTGCTGTCTAATGTCTGAAGATAAAATCTAACAAAGAAGTGTTACGTCTTTTTAAATAGTAATATTTTTGTGATCATGATGTAGAATATACTCAAGCAGGCAGGGTTACCTTCTCTGTGCTCCCTGGCTTCTTTCAGCCAGGGTATTTAATTTGCAGAGCCTGCTGTAAAGTGCATATTTCAGTCCCAGTAATGTATGAAGCTTGGATGCTTTCCAGCTTAGAAAGTTTGTTGTGTGTACCTGATACCCATTAATCACTACTGTTCAGAAGTTCACCCTCTAAAAACTAACCTTAAAAAAATACAGGCTGTGGAAAGGAAAGCTATTGCTTTGGTCCCAGAAAGCTACATGAGATGTTAGGCTGTGGAGGAGGAATGGCTATAACGTATAGGTCCAAAGGGTCAGGGGGGAGAGACATGAAGTTATCCCTGTGGTCAGAGGACAACTTCAGATGTGAGACAGGGAAACTACTCAAACCTGCCACACCAGGGGAGGGGGAAGGGAGGCAGGAATGAGAAAGAAGTAAAATTTTGAGAAGTGAGAAAACAGTTGTAAAACATTTTCCCCAAAGCATCAAGGGACATTATTAAGAGATAAGCAGGGAATTCCTTCAGATCTTCAGCCACCCATTTGGAATAGCAGTTCAGGTAAAGCTGAACGAGCCAGATGCCAAGCAAATCCCATGAGATTATGGTCACCAACAATTACTGGAGAAACTAAATCTGCTGTCAGGAGCTTACATTTATGGCAGTTAGTACAGTGTCATTCCCTCATGCAAGGGCATAATCTTTAGTTTGAGACTCTTGAAGGGTGAGAGAGAATAAGAAAGAAAAAAACCCCAACAAACTTTAAAATTCAAGTGTTTTGAATAGTCTGGTGCACTTGATACACTGACTGTTTGAGCAGGAGGGGAGTCTCATCAGTTAGTTTGTGAAACCAATTATTATTTTTTTAAAGATTTGGATTTAATTGTGTCCAAATCATCAAAAAAATCTTGGTTTTCGCTCTGGTTTTCATATAAGGAGGTCATACAGTGATAATGGAAGAATTTGTGCATACAAGGACTTATATCTGACATCCC
>JAWWLT010000199.1:0-23247 GCA_035040995.1 Premnoplex brunnescens
GGATGGAGGGATGGAGGGATGGATGGATGGATGGATGGATGGAGGGATGGATGGATGGATGGATGGATAGAGGGATGGATGAGTGGATGGAGGGATGGATGGAGGGATGGATGGAGGGATGGACAGAGGGATGGAGGGATGGGTGGATGGATGCAGGGTGAGAGGGGGGAGAGCTGAGCTGGGAAATAAATCCTCATTGCAAAATTAAGGCCAAAAAAAAGAGGGTAAGGGGGGCTGAGCTGAAGGTGGGGTATGGACACACTCACGTGTGGGGCTGAGCTGACCTCAAGGAGCTCCCTGAGAGATCCCAGAGATCTCAAGGCAGGATTTTCCCACCTCCTGCCAAACTCCATCCTAGATATTGTTCGCCAAACAGGTCACAGCTGATGGATCTGTAGGTCCTACCACGAACCCTCCTACCCCCAAAGGGCCCTTCTCAGCAGCCACTCCAGAGCCTGAATTTGGGGAAGGGGCCAAGCCCTGCAGGAGGAACAACGAGACAAACTGCAACCACAGCAAAGCCTTCCCCTCTCTGTGCTGAGTTGTGTCCCTGCAAGCTCTGTGTAGCTGCAGAACCTTCCAGAAGGCAAACGTGGACTGCCAAGCACAACACAGCCCATATTGGAGGGGAGGGGGCTGCTGCCATAACCCCAGCATTAATGACATTAATTACAGTAACGAGGGCTGCACTCCTGCCCCCTAAGGAAGGGGATTCTGCAGCTCGGGGCTGCAAGGACCTGCAGCCCTGCTGTTTGCCTTGTGCACAAACAGGGGTTCCAGTGCCTGGCTCAGCTTTTCTCCAGTGTGGCAATCTGTGTGTGCAGAACCACCAACACCCCACGTGCTGCACACGGGTGTGGGGGCAGGAAAGAATCAGGGAGCCACGGAGGAAGTGAGAGCTCGCTTTCAAAATGAGGCAGGAGCCACGCTCAAAGGTCTATTTAAAGCAACCACGTGAAAAATGTCACCTAAAAACCTGCTGCCCCAGCTGGAGGTGACAGACTGATGGGGAAAGTCCTGCCTCGGAGTGGGAGAGGTGGGATGGAGGCACCTGGAGGGCCCAGCACAGGTGGGCACACACCTCCTCCCCCGTCCCTGCTGTCCCCAGGGCTGTCCCTGCCTCCCTGGCCTCTCCGTGTCACCGAGCAGCTCCCGAGCTCCTCACTCAGTCATTTATTTCTGGGAAATCAGAGCACCCCTGTGCCTCTGCCTTGGCAGGCTGAGCTCCTCAGGGAAGCACTGCTGGGACACAGGAGGGCTGGGGAGGCTGGGGGTCTGTGGGAAACGTGGAGAGGCTTTGCCCTGGATGGAAGTGCTGGGGAGGGGAGCAGGGAGGGTGTGGATGAGGGACTGCAGGGCAGAGGGCTGAAGCAGCCCTGAGGATCAGCCTTTCCATGCTGGATCACCACGTCGAGGTCAGGAATTCCTGTCACCAACCCCACCATCTCTGTGCCTGAGCTACTCACAGCCTTTCCCACCTCCCAGAATCATGGAATGGGAGGCACCTTCAAGCCCATCCACTTCCAGCCACAACCTCCCACTACCCCAGGCTGCTCCAAGCCTTGTCCTTGGACACTTCCAGGGATTCAGGGGCAGCCACAGCTTCTCTGGGAAAGCCATGCCAGGGTCTGCCCACCCTCCCAGGGAGGAATTCCTTCCCAAAATGCCATCTAACCCTGCCCTCTGGCAGTCTGGACAAGCTGCACTGCTGTGCCTCAAGGTTGTCTGTTATCCTGTGCAAAGGTGCACTGGGGGAACAATCCAGAAAGCCTCACCCTGAGGAGGCTGTGCAGGGTCCTAACAGGCTGCTGAGCAGCTCTTAGATTTGAGATCAAATTTGGTCTGGAGTGAGTACCTTTGGAGAGAGAATTTGAACAGAACTTTGGCATCCAGGCACAAAGAAATGCACAGAAGAGTTCCAAGGGTTAATGGGGACTCCCTGGGGAAACACTAAAGCCCTGTCAGCTCCAGCACAGCCACAGCAACGAGGAGCTCCTGAATTTCACCTTACAAAGAGCTGAAAGCTGCCTGTAAAACTGAATTACACCCTTCCCTCCGTCTTTATGAAGGTCTGGCAGGGCTTTGGAGCAGACAGTGGGTGATTGTCTGGTGGCTGCTCTGGCTGGCCAAGAGGCAGGTTTGGGTTTCAGCTCAGCTTGAAAATAATCTTCTCAGGCCATCAGGTCCTGTCAGCTCCATTAACCTGGGGGAATTCCTGGGGGAATCTGCTGCTCCCAGCAGCCAGAGCTGAGCTGCCCTCACACCCCCACGGGCAAACCAGGCCTTCTTTCAAACAGGGAAATCAGGAGTGGAGCTCAGGGGTTGTCCTGCTGCAGCTTTCTGCTGCTCCCAGCCTGAGCCCAGCTCTGCCAAGGCAGCTCTGACCTGCACCTACTCCTTGACCTCACAGGGAATGGAACAAATCCTCTCCAGCCCAAAGCCCCAGTGCTTTCACCTCCCAGGGAACAGAGCAAATCCTCTCCAGCCCAAAGGCCCAGTGCTTTCACCTCCCAGCCTGTCCCTGCAGAGCTTCCCACACAGCCAGACACTGCCAGCCTGGGAACTGTCCTTTCCCCAAGGCAGCCCTGCCATGGGCAGGACACCCGAGCCTTTCCAAGCAGTATTTCTGAGCACAAAGGGCCATTCCTGGGACCAGTTGATTTGTCCCAGCAGGAGCCTGGCCCTCTTCCTTCTCCTTTACACCAAACAGCCCTGCTAAGGAGCTGCATTAATTTACATTCCCACTCGAGTGCAGCTCCAAAGGTCCAAGGACTGGAGTAACCCCACTTGTTCCCTGACCCTGAACAACTGCAAACTTGGCCTTCACCTTGTTGTGTGCAAGCCCGAGGCAAGTTCAGCTGTGCCTGTGCTGCTCCACAGGATTTGGGGCTGTCAGGACTTACAGAAATCCCAGGGTTGTCCTGATTTACAGCCGAGGGTGAGTCCATGTCAGCAGCAGTGCATCCCAGGGACACGCTCACATCCTGAGTGTGCCCCCCTGGGCATGGAGAAGACAAGGTGACACCATCCCAGAAGGGAACTGGATTCTCTCCACATCTCAGGAGCAAAACAGGCCCCTCACTGTGCCCCTCTGCCTGAACTTTCCTGAAATGCAGGAACCAAGAACCCAAGGTCCCATTGCTTGACAGGAAAGCTGCCTCTATTATGCACTTATGTTCTTCCAAAAGGATCTTGTGTTCTTCCAAGATTGTCCTTTTTTTCCCCTAATGAAGGATATGAGGGGAATAAGAAAGGGTAAATACAACATGCAAGTCTCATAAAGGATAACACCCTCTCCCCAGGCCCTGCCTTGCTCTCCCACCTGCCTGGGCTGTTCACAGAATGGAAGAAGCCAAACCCTGGATATTTATCTGTTCTGTGGGAAGCTTCAAATGTGCACATCTGCTGCAAGCCAGGCTGGCACTTGCAGCTCCAGCCCTTGGGAGTTGTCTCCATGGCAGAAAGCAGGGCAGCTGCCCTGTGCAGTTCCTGGGGTGGGCAGGCAGGCACAGAGAATGGGAATGGGGTGGGTCAGGAACCAAAACTGCTGGACCAAAGGCCTCTCCCTGCTCCCCTGGCCTGTCCTGGGGCTGCCAGGGTGGTTGTCCCCAGCCTCCCTCCCCGCCCTCTCGTGCCCAGGGGCTGTACCTTGTCGGTGGTGACGGGCACTGGGGCTGGGGGGAGGCTGCTCGGGGACTCCGGCCGCTTTTTGTGCTTCTGTTTAGGTCTTTCTTTGTCCTTCCGACTCTGGAAAAGAAATCAGAGAGCACTGCAAGGGTAACTTTCCCTCTGCTGAGAATAACAGTTGTAAGGCAAAAGAAAGGAGGGTGTGTAGGGGTGGATTTACAACCATACATTCATATCCCTCTTTCCTTCTCCACCCATCCACACGAGCCCAGCATCCCTTCCCCCACGTCCCAGCTTCTGGCTGGAAGCATCCCACTATCTCTGCCCCAGCTGCAGGCAACATCTGGAGAGCAGAATATCAACAGAAGCCCCAAATCAGTTCATGGTAAGATGATAGGGAAGGACTTAACAAGCTCTGGCTGATTTCAAGAAACCTGAGCTTTCCTCTTGCCATTTCCCCGAAGGGACTCCGTGCCCCTTTGCCCTCCCTCTCTGCTTCCTTCAAGGCTTTCCCAGATCCACCCTGTCCAGAAAAGGGGAGAACTCGATTCCAACACGTGCACAGGTAAAGAGATCAGGCAGTGGAGACCTCAGAATCCAACCCAGAGATCCCCCCATGTGCCCTGCCAGCAGCTGCTCTGGGTCTGTCCCTGCTGACACGACACACACTTTGGAGTTTGCTTTATTCATCCTGTTTTATTCCCCCACTAACAAACACCAGAAATGTGGGATTCTTCAAATTGCAAACCGAGGAAAAATCATGGCTGGAGAAACAGAGTCCTGCCCTGATTTTATATCCTCCTGGGGAGTGGTGGACAGGGAGGATGGGCAAAACTTGCTCCATCACACATTCCTGCTTCTTCCCTGACTTCCTCACCTTCCCATTCCCGTGGGAACACACTGAGCTGACACAGGAGCTTTTCCATGCCACAAATATCAGCTAAAAATGTGACCTCCTTCACTGGAGCTGCAGGAACTTCTGTGCCCAGTTCCAAACTTCCCAGTGTGGTCACTGGTGTGGGGACCAAGAGAGCTGCTGGTCAGAAAAACACCTGCATGAGATGCAGGGCTTGGAAAAATCCATCCTCCTCTCTCCCAGACTTGTTTTGGTACATCAGCCTGGCACGGGTGGTTTGTTCTAGAGGCTGAAGTCCCCAGTCTGGGCTGAAGATGTGTTCAGAAGTCCCATCAAAGTTGCCTGACTCTCCAGGAAGGTTCCTGATTGCTTCCTCATGCAGGAAAAGCCCTGAGGCTACAGCTGCCAGCACATGCCAAAGCTGGGATGCTGTCAGGGGAAGAGGCAATTCCAGCAAATATCTGAGCTCCACTCTGGGTTTTGGGGAGGAGAGAGGAGAGGGGGATAAACAGTTTAGGAATCAAGAGGGGGAAAAGGGGCAGGGAGAGAGATGGGGCAGGAGGTGAATGCTGGAGAAGGCAGGTGTGAAGGGAGGCCAAAGTGCTCCAGAATCAGCACTTCCAGCGTGGCTTTGGCTGAATTTCTGAGCAGGAAGGAAGATCTCACTGTGGAAGATTTCACTGGGATGAACTGGTGACAAAAGGAGGCAAATCCAGCCTGGAACTTCACAGCTCTTGCTGAGTGCCCAACCAGCACTGCCAATATCCCTCATCCTATCACATAACTCCTGCCACTTGGAATATCTGTTAAAGCCTCTGTTCCTCCAGCTAAAATATTCACAAGAATCTCTATTTTCGTTTTTCCCCTCCCTTTTTCGATACACATTTCCAGCCTTGGCAGTGAACAGGAAGAGCTTGAAAATGTGATTTCTACAGACTAAGTGCTGAAAGACAAATTTCAATTAAATCTTTACTAAAGCTCATAACGTTTCAAATACTTGGGGGCTTCTCTTGCTCTAAACTCCAAGTCTCCTGGGTTTGCTGGGACAGGAAGGGGGGAAAACTGTGGCCCAGCTCGTTAAGCAGCTCCTCACAGACCACGTGCACATCAGCGCTCCTGTCGCAGCAGGACTTTTTAATATCTCCATCTCATTTTACAAATGGGGAAAGCAGGGCGTGCAGGATGAGAGAATTGGCTGCTGTTTCACAGAAAGCCATCCAGAAATTCAGAAAGAAAGTCAGGGATCACGTGGACACACATTTACCCACTTGCAGGTGCTGCCAGTGCCACTCAGGGAAGGCAGGAATGGAAACCAGGAGCCAGACACCTCATTATAGCACATTTTGCCAAATAACTGCACAAACATTAAACTTCCTGAATACCACAGAGCTTATTCTCTCATTTTCAGCCCCTGAATCCCAGCTGGATTTCCATGAGGAAGCTGCAAGAGGAGGGAGCAGGATGCACTGCGAGGCAGCACTGAGTGATTTAGTGTCACATACCGTGGTCAGGATGAGCCAAGGCAGAGCCAAACCACCCTGGGGGCTGACAGGGAACCCACACACGTGTGTGGGGACAGGCAGAAATGTCCTGACTGTCACGACAGGGAAGCATAAACCTCCCCCCTCAGTTTCCCACCAAACTCACACCCTCCAGCCCAAGCTGTGTGCTCTGCCCCCAGGGCTGCCCTAGAGCTGAGCCACCACGGCTCCCCATGTGCTCCCCAAGCACCTCTTCCCTTCCACACCTCATCCTCTTTAGACTCTCCATGGCATTTCTGCTCAGAAGCCCCAGGATTGGGCACCCAGGAGCTCTCTGAGCTTGAGCTTTGCCCACTCTGGGTGCCCACTGCCTTTGCCAGCCCAGGAGCGCCCACGTCCCACCCTCCAGTTCATCTCTGATGCTCCTGGGTGCTCAAAAGGCAACAGGATCAGACAAATTCTTCATTAATACTGGAGAAGTGCAGTGCACTGTGTTCAATCAGGCAGGACAAGCAATTCTGTTGGCCCATGGGCACCCCCTGGGTGGGCTGGGCTGCCCCCAGACCATGGTACTGGTGGGAAAGTGACATGACCCCAGCATTGGAATTTGGGGGGCTCAGTCCCTCCTGGGCTCTCTGACAGGCTCTCCCACAACCCAGGGTGCTCCCCAGCCTGCACCAGAGGCTTTCAAACCTGTGGGTTTTCTCCAGGAACCAGAAAGCTCCAAATGCTTCCTGCCAGAGCCCCAGGGTGGGCAGGGCAAGGCGAGAGGGGGAAGCAGCACCCATTCCTCTGCCTCTGCCACCTCCCCTGCCCACCTGGCTGTGCCCAGCTTTGTCCTCCTGGCACCCAGGCAGCTTCCAGGAAGCTTTATGGACAACATAACCCCAGGCAAGAGCCAGACCTGCCTGGCTGTGTGATGAATCGGGGAAGAAGAAGAAGAAAGAGGAGGAGGAGGAGGAGGAGGAAGGAGAGAATAGGAAACCTTTCAGCACCCCCAGCCCCACCTTTGCAAGCCCAGCCCTACCTTGCAGCCACTCGGCGTTCCCTGCGGAAGAGCTACGGTGGGCAGGGAGTGGGAACCTGCCCCCAGCACCAAACCTCATGGAAAACGAACTCTCCCCACGCAGGACTGAGCAGCTGGGGCTTGGCATGTGGGCACGGAGCAGGGCAGGCCTGCAGTGGGGGCGTGACGGTGACACAAACCCCCTTGGAGCTCCCCAGAGCAGGAGGAACCAAAGGGGATGTCCCGCTGCCAAAAAGGGCTGGGAGCTGCTCCTCCACCTCCGGCTCCCCTTCCCTGAGCCCCCTCTTCTCATCTGCTGGACACCAGCAATTGGATCATTAAAAGTAGATTGGGCAGAGGAAGGAGGGAGGGAAGAGCTGGGAGCTGGGAAGAGCCAAGTGGGCTCTGCTCCCTCCCTCCCTCTTTCCCAGGCTCTCTGAACTCCCACACCCGGAGGAGGAGGAGGAGGAGGAGGAGGAGGAGGAGGAGGAGGAGGAGGAGGAGGCTGCAGCCATGGCAGCAGCAGTGAGGAGGAAGGCAGCGCTGGACAGAGGGGCACGAAGGTTGTCCCTGTGACCTCCCTGTCACTGGGGCCATGCCAAGGATTTTGTGGCTTTGCCTTAAGACGCCCTCCCAGCGTGTGAGAGTTTTCCAGGGGGACACAAGATCAGCCCTCACTGGGCTTTGGACGCTCCCAAATCATCACTGCACCCCTGCCCAGGGAGGGGCTTGCTGGGGGTGCTCAAACACCCACCTGGTGAGAGGTGACAGAGCCAGCCAGGGATGCTCTGGAGCAAGGGATGCTCTGCTACAGCCAGAGCAGGGTTAGCTCAACTCCTTCCCAACAGATCCCTGCAAGCAGCCACTTGCTGCATCCCACTGGAAAAAAATGTCCCTTTGCCCTTTGGGGTCTGTGTGGACAGGAATTCCAAGGCAGATCTCTGTCAGCAGCCCCTCCCAGACTCACTGGGATTAGAAGTGAGCCCAGTAGAGCCTCCCCAGCAGGGAAATCTGCCAGGCTGGATCCTTAGCTTGTCTCCTCCCCTGGCATCAGGTCCAGCCAGCCTGGGAATGGTGGAGAGGGGGCAGGATCTGCTGGAGCAACCTGGGATAGTGGAAGGTGTTTGGACTGGAAGAGCTTTAAGGACCCTTCCAACCCCAACCATTCCATGATTCTATAAGTGTCTGCCCCTTTCCTGTGTCCCTTGAGGGGGACTTTTCACATCACAACAATGTTCCACATCCCAATTATAAGCTGATTGATTTTACTCATGGATTTCAGGTGTTCCCCAGGAATAACACTAGACAAGTGTCTCCCTCCATGGGGAATATGCCAAAAAGTGTAGCAGTGCCTGTGCTCCTGTCTGCTCCTGGAGGGACAAACTTCATTCCAGGCATGTGGCAACTTCTTCAAGCAGACAAAATAGGTGACAGAACATCTGTCCTTCATTCCTTCCCTGTGCGTCATCCAGCATTTTCTTGGTATTTAACTATTGTTTCCTTTCTTTTTTAAGTCTTTCTTTTTTTAAAACAAACCAACGCTGCAAAGGCTCCCACAGGGCAGAGCACACACACACACACACACACACACTCTGCAATACCAGCCCAGAGAAAGAAAGAAAAGAAGGCCTTGGTATGTTCTGAGGAAAACCCAAAGCCTGGAGCTTTCCCATTTTCAGGCCAGCACAGAAGGAAATGCTTGGGAGGTGCTGCAGGAGGCGGGGGATGTGACGCCGATGGGCAGCCCCGTGTCACAATTGTCCCTTGTTCCGCCGAGAACAAGACTCTTCACAAATCCTGAATTTACAGCAGGGCTTAGGAATCCAAACCCCAAGTCTTTGCCATCTCACCGAAGCCCCTGGATAAACCCTGAGCCCCTCAGCCATTTAACTCTGAGCTTTCCCCTGCGAGGGCTGAGCAAACAGCCCTGCTGTGCGATGGGGCTGCCAGGCTCGGGCTCCTCCAGGGGCACCTGCAGCCCAGGGCAGGCTGCCCTCCCTCCTGGGCACTGAGCAGCCCCCACAGCACCAGGGGCTCTGGGAGGAGGTGCCCAGGCAGCTGCACAGCTGGACAGGCTCAGGGAGAAGCTGCTCTGCTCCAGGAGCACTCCCAGTGCCAGGGGAACACGTGCAATGAGGTCATGCACGGCTGGTCACGTACTCCGAGCCCCTGTGGGAAGGGCTGGCTCGGCCCCTGCTCTGGGTGCCCCCCAAAAGGTGTGTCCCCTCCCTGCCACCCTCCTGCACCCCAAAACTTCCCCCAGCCCCCTGAACCTCCCTGGTTGTTCAGCACCCCCGGGAGCTGAAAGTGCCTCCCTCACCGGCCCCTTCCCAGGCACTCTCGCCCTCCTCGAGTGGCAGGAGCTGCTTTTGCACTTGGCTGAGGCTGTGCCAAGCGATGCCAGCCCTGCCAGGGGCCCCCATGGCATGTGCTGCCCCCAAAGGCACCGAGCCCTCCGCAGGGGGAGCGGGGAGGCAGCAGCGACACGGAGTGCCCGCACCTTTGGGAGGAACCCAGAGCTAACAATAGTGGCAAGCACCACCGGGAGCCTATAAATAACCCCCTATTCCTCCTGATTTCGCTCTCCCCCTGGCGCTGACCTGCTTTCCAAGCAAATGTGGGAGCAGCCCTTGCTGTCCCTGCCAGGCACGTGGCCGTGCAGACACAGAACCCCCAGCCTTGGACGTGCCCGGGCTGTCCGTGCTAATTCCGGCTGAGCCTTCCAAACCCCCATCAATCCCCCTGATCCTGCCCTTTCCCCCCTTCCCTGGGACTGCTGGATAAAAATAGCACGTTCCAGTACAGCCCAGCACCTTGGGCCAAGCGTTCCCTGGCCGTGGCACAGATGCTCTTCCTCCCTCCCTCCCTCCCTCCTCCTCCTCTCCCAGCAGCTGAACACACAAGAGGAGTAAACACTCCCCGTGGCCTCGTGGGCAGGAGGATATTTCCTGACTCTGTGTCAGCACCACTTTGGCACTGAGGTTCCCTTGTTTGCCCGAGTATCAGGTATGGGTTGGGCACGTTTCCCAGCTCCTCCTGGACGTGGTGGGCAGCCTTTCAAGCTGGATGTTGTGGGATAACCTCTGTAAATAAAGACAGAGCTGTCTTTCCTGCCCGCAGAATTGATGGACTCTCAGCTGGGCACGCCAGGCTGGTGTCACTCACATTAACTGATGGCCACAGTGCCTTGGGAAGCCTGGATGCCCTTGGCCTCTGGAGACTGGGCTGGGATCCATCAGACTTAAGCCACATAACCCACTGGAGAGTCATGGAGCTGCTTTTGGATGTGGGTCACTGTCATCCCCTGTCCAGATGATTTACACTCTGTGAGGATGCCCAGTGCAACGGGACAAAAACAAATCCAGAAGGGCAAAGAGGCTGAATGAAAAGATTCCTGCTGTGATTTGCAGGGATGTCATCAGCTGTGTTTGTACAAGGAAAAGTTGGCTTTTGACCATGACAGAATATAGCCAGAGGTTGTTTGGTAAAAGAGAAAGCTTTGGGGAGAGTTTATAGCACCTGCCAGCACCTAAAGGGCTCCAGGAGAGCTGGAAAGGCACTTTGGACAACAGCGTGGGGTGACAGAACAAGGATGAATGGCCTTAAGCTGAAGGAGGGGAGATTTACATGGGATATTGGGAAGAAATTCCTCTCTGTGAGGGTGGGCAGGCCCTGGCACAGGTTGGGCAGAGAAGCTGTGGCTGCCCCAGCCCTGGAAGTGCCCAAGGCCAGGTTGGAGTAACCTGGGATATTGGAAGGTGTCCCTGCCCATGGCAGGGGAATGGGATGAGCTTTAAGGTCCCTTCCAACCCCAACCATTCTATGGTTTCTGCCAAAAACCCCCTATAAAGCCTTAAAAACTCTCTGACCACACTGAGAGTATCCTTGTATAACCTATTTCTGCTCCAGACCCTGCCCCAGTGCCTCAGACTGGGGGATGACAGCACAGTGGGGTGGATTCTTCATATTGCAAAATTCAGACCCACCAAGGGCAGGAAAGTTTCTTTATTCTGCTGCCACTTGCCTTAGAACCTGAATCCTCAAAAACCCCACATGCCCTGCCTTTTAGGGCTATTTATTATTATAAATAACAGCTACACACAAGCCTCTGGCCTCCTTGTTTCTTTTGGTACTGCCCCTGTCAGAGCCTGCTGCTGTTCTGCCTTACACATTCACTGCTGCTTTCCCTTGAAATAGGAGCATTTGTCACATGGGCAGTTGGTTAATGATGAACCTTGGTGTGCTGTGACCATGCCCTGGGACCCTGCAGCACTTTTTAGGAGCACACCTTAACCAGCAGAGTTAAATAACTCTCATACCAGGCAGTTCTGGCACGCCATGTCCCCCCAAATCAGTGTTTAATGAAGATAACCTTCTTTTCACAGGTAGACTTGAACCCTGTGGCTGGTTAATCTGACTAACAAAATACTCTCTATTTTATACTACTTATTGTTCCTGCCTACAATTAACCTGCTGGCCACTAATCAGTATATTTTGTCCTTGCAAACTTGAGACTGTGGCGTCTGAGGACAACGACCTCCAGTTCCTGAGCTGCTGTGTTTGCAACCCCTCCTGCCCTCCTTGCCCCATGGCTGTGCCTCCCTGGACTCCCAGAGCCCGTGGGCATCTCACCTTCTTTGGCCTGTCGTGGTGGGACACGTGCTTCTCCTGGGCAGGGGACGTGGAGCGACTCCTCCTGCCCGCAATGAAGGAGCTGCTTCCAGAGTGCCGTGAGGTCTTCTGAGGGAAGCAGGCAAGGAGAGGAGGTGCAGGGGGAAAAAGAGAGAGGGGACAGTGTTATTGAGGCCAGGTTTCACTGCTTGAATCGGCAGAGTTACGGTAAAAGGTTTGTGTCCCACACGCAGGGGCAAACCCAGTCTGGTTCCTGGCATGGGCATCCCACGGATAGCCCATAGTGGGATTCCAAACTGCACAGAGATGCAGCTCTCCAAGCCCTCAGTGGCCCAAGCACAACAACACTTGCCCAAGAAAGGCCCAAATATCCCTCCATGTGTCTCCTGGGCTGGCTGTGTGCTCAGGAAGAAGCTCTGGCTGTTCTGTGTTACCCTCGAGCTCGGGGTGCCTGAGCTGTCCTCCTAATTCCCTGGAGCATCAAATCCCTGGATATCAAACATCAGGGCTGCTCCCCTTTCCTGGGACACAGAGTGGGTCAGGGAAGCCAAAACAGCTGGGAAGAATTCAAGTCATTCAAGCCCTGGTTTTTAAAATGGGTTTAAAGACGCCACAGAAACACGAAAACATTAATTAGTCTCAATTAGGAAGTAACTCGGAGAGAATGGCTGAAAAGGGAAGCTGGCTGCAACCTTGCTTATGTTTTCTTGGCATTTCTCACTGCTCTGAGCACGGACCCAAATCTAAGACGAAGCCAATGCCTTTTATGTGACAAAAAAAATGAAATCCCTTTGCAAAGAGGAGGAAACTCACCATTTTATTGAAGTGGTACTTGCAGTAGCCACAATATTTGACATTGTCGACTTCTAGGACTTCCTCTTCACACAGGAGCCCAGCCATCTGTGCACTGAAACACAGGCAATCAGCAGGAGGAGACAGAAAATGGTACAGCCACAGCACCAAAGGGCAGAGATTAATTCAGGATACCCAGGCAGGGTCTGGAAGTTCCCTGTTCTGCTTGGCAAGAGTGGGGGGAAAAAGTTGGGTCTGTTTTAAGTCATGATAAGATCTTGGAAATTGTCAATATTTTTCTACCAGTTTCTTTTGCAGTCCTCGGGTTTTTTTGAGGGAGGCCTGGGAGATCAGTAATAATTCCAACAAAGACACCTCAGGAGCAAGGAATCCATGCAAACTGGGAATCTCCCAGTTCTGCTGACAGGGAATGTTGTTTTCAGGCCCTGAGGGTACTTGAGGATATCAACCTTTAAAACCACATCATGTAGATGACAGGATACTCCTGCATGTGCTCTGCTGGAGAAGGAACATTCCTGGCTTGGGACTCGTCTCTTCCCTTCTTGGATTCCACACGGTCTGAGGGAAATCCCCAACCTTGCTCTCTGCAGGGAAAGCTCCCTCAGCCTTCCTGGGGAACCTCCCCTTTCCAACTGAGCAAGGAGGAGAAACCCCAAGCCCAAAAACCAGCCCAGGGGGACGAGCCCAGCTGCCCACAGCACTGAGCTGGTGTGGGCTCAGAGCCAGAGCAGCCAGCCCAGCAGCCGGGGCTGCTCCAGAGGTGCATCCCGAGGGACTCACCAGGTGACATGGAATGCTTGCCGGCAGCCGTGGCGATTACAGGCCATGCAGGCTCCAGAGGCAGCTTTGCTCTCCCTGCCCTGCTCCTCACAGATGTAGCAGGTCTGGAAAAAAACCCAAACAAACAGGGAAAGTCCTGTTAAGCAGGAGGCAAAACCTCCAGGGACTCGTAACTCTGTGTCCAGGCATCCCATGGAATCATGGTTTGGCACCTCAAAGGTCACCACCTCCCTCCACACCCTGCCATGGGCAGGGACACCTTGCACTGGAGAAGGTTGTCTCCCTCCTGTGACAGCTCTGGGTTATTTCTCAGTGAAACACACGAAACATCTCCCTTTTCTCCCCCAAAAAGCCAGATCAAAACGTGGGGGAACCAACACACAACCCCACGGCTCAAGTCGCTCAGTCAAGACATTGCTCCAGCTGCAGGGATGTGGAGAAGAGACACACGGAGGAGCAAGAAGGGATGTACTTTGTCAGATATTTTTAAGGGAATCTGAGCACCTGGAAACCAAAATAACTTGGGCAGCAGCTGTTGGTGGGCTCAGATGGACCCCAAGAGCCGAGGTGGGGAGGGTCTCACCTTGTTGAAGCGGTCGTGGGGGACGTACTGGAGGACGATGGGCTCCATGGTGAGCACGTTGGCAAACTGCACCTCGGGGATGTACAGAGCACACACCACATGGGCCCAGCCTGGGGAAGCAAAGGAGGCAGTGGAGAGTCACAAAGGGCATCCCAAAAGAGCCTCCAGCCCAGGCAGATGCAGGAGAGAAAGGAGGGAGGGTGGGTAGGATCGCAGCCAACCTAAGGGAGATGTTGGATTTGAAACGTGCCTGTTGCAACTTGGTTAGGCATCAAATCCTCTGTGGGTGAAAGACAGACAGATACCACCTCCAGATGAACTAAGAAGGCAGATTTCTTTGGGGAAAGACAAGTACAGCACTCGTTCTTAAAAGCAGCTCCTGAGGACTTGAGGGCCAGAGCTGGAGACAAACCCGAGCCCAGGGAAAGCATCCAAGCAGTAAATGATGCTGAAGGGACAGGTTGGACGTGCCCTGGAAACAAAGCTCCCTTTATGGGATCTTATCAACGGGGAAAGGAGGCAGCTTTCCAGCAAGCCAAGATAGATTAAAATCTAAATCCACCAAATCACATGCAGAAGTTGAAATTCCACGGTCAGGACAGAAATGAGAGAGTTTGAAGGTCAGGATGTTTGGGGGCCGATCCAAACCAGTGTGGGTTCTGCACTGGGAGGATTTAGCAAGAATTAGAATGGATTCATCCAGGCAGGGGGAACCAAACTCCAGGATCATCCAGCACTGTCAGTCCTTGGGTTGTATAACTCTGCACAGTGATGTGGCTGAAACAGTCCTTGGGCCTGTCTGGAACAGAGCTGGCCACACCATGTTATAATACATTAGGAAGAAGGTGTTATATTATTATAAAACAATGCCCCAACATGATACTTGTGCTACTGCATTAAGGCTCTTGGCATTTATAACCAGCTCCAGAAGATGCTTCCACAAAATATCCTGGACTTAGCACTCTCTAAACATGGAATTTATCAGAACAAAGACCTCCTTGGCCAATTTCACTCTCTAAGTGGCAGGTGGGTACAGAAGCCTTCCTGAAAAATAAGGTTTTGAGAACAGTCAGGTTTGATTACACAGCCAGGGGCATTGAGAGCTGCAAACTCTGACCACTGAAATCAGACTCCCCAGGACTCCCCAGCACCTGAGCCTGAGGAGCATCAATGATGAGCAGGTAAATCCTGCCCAGAAAAACACCTTTGCACCTTTCCTGCATCCTGGCCCCTGCTCAGGGATGGGGGTGTGGGCTGAGGCTCTGTTAACTTGGGGGTCGCTTTGCAAAGAACTCAGCAACTTCCACACTGCAGGTTGAGAAGCGATTCCTGTGAGGTCAAACCCCCAAAATTGCACATTTCAGGGCTGTGCTCCAATGCCAGCCCCAGGTTAGGGAGATTCCCCGGCCGAGGGGGACCTCTCACCACGGAGCCTTCAGGAGGTGAAGTTCATAAGGAAAAGGCAGAGGTTTCTTTGCTCTGGAACCTCCAGCCTTCCCTCCCTGGAGGGTGATTTTGCACCCAGGCCACCCCAGCCCTGGGCAGAGCTACTCACCCCCGTTGTCCGTGCGTTTCAGGGCCCCGTCTTTGTGGGGACACAGCTCACATCTCTTGAAAGGAAGCAGAAACTAGAGATTAGTCAAACTCCAAGGGGTACGGGGTCAGAAAAGAGATGATTCACCTACAGCGTGGTGCTGAAAGACAAGGCTGCTTTCAAAGAGGGGAAGTGGGAGAAGGGCTGAGTGGGGTTTGGGTGCACAAAGACGCCCTGACACAGCTCGAGATCGCCCTGCCCGAGGTATTTAAAGCCTCAGCCCGAGGGCCACGGGGCTAAAGCAAATCTGGACTCCACGGGGCTTTTTCAGAACAACTTTTAGACTCTGCGGTCGGGGAGCAAAACTGAAAGTTGTGACTCAGAGAGCAGAAGGCAAATAAAAAGAAGCCATTAATATCTTTGCCTCTTTCCTTCCTTCCTTCTCTCTTTCTCTTGTGCTGTTTTTCCAGTCTCATGACAGGTGGGTGAGGCTGTCGTGGCATTTTTGCTGGGGGGCCATGGCAGGAGCCCCGGCCCCCAAGGCTGAGGTGTGGTGGGGAGGGGGTGGGGGCGGTTTTGGGGTGTTTTTCCACACTCGGGTGAACACAGTGCCAGCCCGGAGAGCTCCTCCCAGGCTGAGCTGCCCCAAGACAGCCACTGTCTTCTCACAGCATCACTCAGGGGAAATCTCCATGTGCTTTGTGTTTCCTTTGACTTCAACAAAACCTGCGAGGCTTAAACCTCTCCTTTCAGTCACAGGAATGTCTGATTTGCTAAAATACCAAAGCAAAACAAAACCTGCTTTTCTGTGAAAAATGTGCTTCCTCAGAAAGTCTTGAAATGAGGTGTCTGGTGTCAGAGCAGGATGTTGGACCCGCTGCTCTTTGCTGTCATTGCTTGGGCTCCAGTGAGGGTAACACGGGGGGATCCGTGTGCCAAACCCCACCAATATACTCAGAAATAAGTGGTCACAGAATCATGGGATGCTTTGGCATGGAAGGGACCTTAAAGCCCACCCAGTGCCACCCCCTGCCATGGGTAGGGCCACCTTCCACTAGCCCAGGTTGCTCCAAGCCCCTTCCAACCTGGTCTTGGACACTTCCAGGGGTGTGGAAGTGTTAGACAAGTGATGAGGGGACAAAATCCATCTCGCTTTCCCTGCAACTCAGCAAGTTTGAAATTGAGGTGGGCACAGCAGATGTTTCTCTCTGCTCCTGGTTAGGTCCAGGCTCCCACAATTACTATGGAAAGCCCGGCAGAGCCAAGACAGAGGAAGAAGGGAGTTAACTGAGACCCTGTAATAAGAAATTTGCACTTGAAAAGGCCCCTCGGCTCTCCCTCCACCCTCACATCAAAGCCGCTCTCCCACCACGCGATTAGCAAAGCTCTGATCGTAACAAGAGGGGTTAACAGCTCCATCGGCCCCACGCAGGACTCGTAATCGCCCTGCCCGGCAATGACAGCCCAAGGCTCGCCGTGATCCTCCCACGAGAGCCCTCTGGCCATGCCGGCTCCCGGCGCTCCCCAGACCATTGCATTACAAAGTGCCTGGGCTTTCCCTGGCTTGCCGTGAGCGCAGCAGCATCCCCAGCACCCTTCAGGGACCCGGGCAGGGCTCAGGGCACCTCTCGCTCCTCTTCCAGCTGCGCAGGCACGGGAACCCTCCAGGGCTTTTGGTCCAGCCCCGGGGAAAAAGCAGAGCTCGGTTGATTTAGAGGAGGTTGTGAAAGGGAAGGTTAAAGCTCCTGCTCCCCTGGGGCTTCCAGCTCTGGGATTTACCAGGTGAGAGCCCTACCTGCGAGTTAGGGCTCCTGAGGTCTCTTTCCACAGCGAAAAAGGGGCTGGAGCCCATCTATTCTCTTCTGAATAGAGTATGAAGGAGATACAGACATGAATGGTACCGAAATCAGATCTGTGTTTAAAGCACACACTAAGCGGTGCAATCCCAGCCCTTCCTCCACATCTCATTCTGAAAGCAAAACTACCAATATTTAACCAAGAAAATGCATTTGTTATGGTCAGAGCTTGTAAACTGCTTTAAGAGCCTTCTATGAAGGCAGATGTGCGAAGAAAAACACTGTTGTTTTTCAAAGGAGTCGGCCACACAGTCATTACGAAAGAAATACAATTATCAGCTCATCCTGCTGCTGTTGCCGGTGTGGTTTGTGCTCAAAGAGCAGTGTCTCTGCCTCAGGGCAGTGTCTGCAGGCTCACAGTGCCCTCGTAGAGCTGCAGAAAACCAGGCAGGGAGGTGCAGGGAAAGCCCAGGACAGGGAAGAGTCATCCCCTCCACAGAGCCCAGATTTAATGTGTTTTAGAACCACAGAATGGTTTGGGTTGAGAGGGACCTTACAGCCCATCCAGTGCCACCCCCTGTCCTGGGCAGGGACACCTTCCAGCAGCCCAGGCTGCTCCAATATCCATCCAAGCTGGCCTTGGACACCTCCAGGGATGGGGCAGCCACAGATTCTCTGGGCAGCCTGTGCCAGGGCGTGCCCACCCTCCCAGGGAGGAATTTCCTCTGTACATCTCACCCAAATTTCCCCTCTCTCATTCTGAAGCCATTCCCCCTTGTCCTGTGACTCCAGTTCCTGAGGAAAGCCCCTCTCTGGCTTCCTTGCTCAGATACTTCATTGTTCAGATTCCCTTTTGGATGCTGGCAGGTGCTGCGAGGTCTCCACACAACCTTCTCTTCCCCAGGCTGGACAGCCCCAACTTTGCCAGCCCCAGCCCCAGGAGCTCCTGTTTTCAGCAGCAGAGCCACGCACGGATCTCACCCGACCTGACTCATTTCCCTCGCTCTGCTCGTGCTGTTCCTACATCAAAGAACCCGGTCCTTTTTAAGTATTTACCCATCTGCGTGTCTGTTGCTATGACTGCTGGTGCCGAGCTGAAAAGGTGAGGGATTTAGATAGGAAACCACCCCCAGCCCTGCCTGGGGAGGAAGATTATCACTGCTCAGTTATTCGAGTCGCGGGGCTGAACACCACGGGCTGAATGGCAGCACTGGGACCCACCACGAACTGTCCAAGAGATTTCACCCACAGTGGCTTAAATCAGGAGCTACCTGCAGGGATATTGTTCTCCTGGCACCTTGGAGACAGTTTGAGGTGCATAAAGTGAAAAGTTACCCGGAAAAAAAAAGTTACAACAAGCAGAGGTGAGGGGGAGCTTTGTGTAGTTGTGTTTTCCACCGAGTTGTAGCTCAGGCTGAAGGAGACCCACGAACCCCAGACTCCTTTCTTCACCATGAAAGTACCTGCAGGATGTAAAACCACTCAGAGACACACCTGATCTTTGCTGCAGAGCACATAAAAGCAGCACCTTACAATGGGCCGAGGTCTGAAAGGCCGGCCCTGTTTGCACTGAGGAAGGAGTGAATGCAGTGTGGGAAGCGCCGTGCGGATCCCTCATTCCTCCATCCCTCCTCTTTGCCAAGTCCTTGGCCCATCTGTGGGACAGATTCAACTCTTGGGCTGCGGCAGGCAGAGCCCAGCTGGGCTGGAGAGGGCTGTGTGCTCCGGCTCACACAGATCCCTGGATTCAGAGCTCACCTCCATCCCCTCCCCAGCTGTGCCCTCGGAGTTCAGCTCAGCCAGCTCAGGGGGCAGCACCGTCACCAAGAAGTGTTGGCTGGGCTGACTCAGGCGGTCTGTGCTTAAGGGAAGCCAAAGTTTAATTCAATCCCCCTCGCAGGAAGCGAAGGGGAGAAGCTATCCCAGATTTATCCCAGGCTTTGGTTGCCCAGGAAGGCTGTGGCTGCCCCATCCTTGGAAGCATCCAAGGTCAGGCTGGATGGGGCTTGGAGCAACCTTGGTCCCTGCCTGTGGCTGTGGACGAGCTTCAAGGTGCCTTCCAACCCAAGCCATCCCACGATTCAGGGGCTGAAAAGCAGCATCCATGGCACAACTCACAGGTCGCAGATCCTCAGCCCGGGCCTCAGCAGCTGCCTGGTGTAGCTGAATCTGATAAGGGCTCACGTGGGGAGCTCTGGCAGAGTGGCTGATGTGCCATAAACCCCCAGCCTTGTTTACTGCACAAATAACTTGGCCACACAGCCCGGCCTGGCCTGATTGCTTCCACTCTCCTGCCTCACCGGGAAATGCCAGAATTAATTAGGAACATTTGTAAAGTGTTCTTTGCTGCTAGGCTGCTACTGAGACAGAAACAGACCCTGATCCATCTCCCTGTCTTTTTCTCTGCTGTTTCACAACTCAGAAGACTTTCTACAGGACACTGTGGCTGCAGGGGATGATCCTTAAGGTGATGATCCTAAAGGGCCCTGGATGGTCTTTCAGGTCCCTTCCAACCCAAACCATGCCATGATTCTTCTGTAAGTGAGACATGAAAGCAAATCCATCCTGTGCTCAGCACAGTCACCCTGACAGCACATGGTCTCAGGTGATGCCAACTTTTCTCCTCTCCAAAACTTCCTGAGGAGCTGAACAGAAAAAGACCCTTGGAGAAGAATGTCGTGAGATTTGTAGCAGATTGAGGTCTCTGAACTCAAAAATATGGATATTTTTGTACTCACCACCCGGGCGGCTCTTTCTTGGGATTCACATTTCCGACAGAACCAGGGGCCGGTGGGAACCTGGACAATTCCATAACAAGCTGGAAAAAAACAAAAAGACCTCATTAGGCCATTTTTAAATCGTCTGTTTCATTTCTCAGATGTGTTTAAAAGTTTGCAGGGCTTGGAGCAACCTCATCTAGTGGCAGGTTCCCTGCTCATGGTGGAACTGGATAAGCTTTAAGGTCCCTTCCAAGCCAAGCCATTCCATGTGAAGTGGTCAGAGACAGGTGACAAAACCAAAAATTACATCTACAACGCATTTTTTATTCCCCTTGTTTCCAACACCAGTCATCTTTTCCCAAGAGGTCCAGTGTGATACAATTATTCATGTTTTCAAATAAGCTCATGCCTAGTGTGGGAAATTCCCATGAAAACCTGGCCCCAAAGGGACTGGAGTGATTCAGAAACTGTGCTTGGTTCTGACCTAGTGAACACATCATTTCTTACCTCTTACTTTTTCAAGTGTCACCAGTGATCTAAGCACAAACTGCTGAAATGGGTGATCTGAAGCACCTAAAATCTAATTAGGACTGAGATTAAAACCTCTGCATCACGAGGGGAATCATCCCAGTGAGAACTCAGACAGACACCAAGCACAGCTCCCATCCACCCTGCACAGCCTCCACCTGCACATCTCCTCCAGCAGCAGCATCTCACCACATGCTCCCAGGAGTTCACCGAACCATAAAACATCCTGAGCTGGAAGGATCATCAAGTCCAACCTCAGGCTTTCTACAGCTCCTGCAGGGAACAGGTTCTGTAGAACACGAGTCTCCAGCTGATATCCCAACAAAACTGTTGGCTTTGTCCAGCCCCTCTTGCTTTCTGCATCACTTCTGATGCTCTCAGGGTCTCTCTCCACAAGCTGCAGCTCCCACTGCCTTAAAATCAGCTCCCATCTCTGGTGCTTGAAAACTTCTCACCTTCTTTGGTGATATTCACCCTCTAACCATCCAAGGAAGGTCTTGGAGTCCAAAGGAAGCGTTTCTGACCCTAAAAGGGCTCTTGGCCAGCCCACAGGTGGCTTTAGAGCAACAGACAGCATAAGAAGCAAAGCTGTGCCTCTCAGGCGAGGGCTTGGGAGTCTCCTAGGAAAGAACACCTTCGAGCAAAGAACAAATCACCTCTTCCTTCTTCCTCCCAGCACAAGCCGGTGGTTGGAATGGAATCCCAGTCAGGCGAGACATTTGAAACCGGGTTGGACAAAGCATGTGCGAATGGGCCGCTGGAAGCAAGGCCCTGACGGTGCCCGGGGCTGCAGCAGCCCCGACCCGCAGCACGGTCCCTGCGTGTCCCCGATGGCCACCGTGCCCCATCAGCCAGGGAAACAAATGGAACGGCGCAGTGAAATGGAAGGAGCCGGCGGCACGGCGAGCCGAGGCTCAGGGAAACACCAAGTCCATGAAAGCACTGAGAGAGGAGCCGCTCGGGTCCATCTTTAGCCGTGGCTCAGGGCCAAACCCAAGCACTCCGCTGGAGCCACCTCGGGCTTCTGTGCCCGCTGCTTCCAGAGCCAGAAAACAAGGGGAAAACGCACACCATGAGCGAAATATACAACTTGTAACCGTTCTTAACTCCCCTATTAGAGTCTCCACTTCCCATCAGATGGTTTTGTTAATGTTTTGCTTTTCGTTTGTTGGTTGTTTTTTTTTTTACTGGAAATATTTTGCTTCAAAGAGGAAGAAAACAAGGGGGGTGGGATGCAGAACATGAGTTGAAAATGCAATTTGTAAATGTTCTTCACCACCTTATTTTTGAGACTCCATTTCCCATCAGATGGTTTTGTTCACATTTGGGATTTTTTTTTTACTGGAAAGATTTTTAAGCATCAACACAGAAATAGGGCCGGTATCTTTAAGAACAAACCCTAATGTGTAGCTACAGGTTTTTTTAAAACGACAGGGCTCTTTCTTGAGCTGCACAATCATTTCAAAAGGTAACTCTGGTTTTGTGGATATTCAGACAGTACAAAGAGACACCAAACCCGAGCGTCATTGCACAGAATGACACTACATGAGCCAGAGGATTCCTTACAGTGGTTTGTTTCTATTTAAGAAATAAAAGCCTACCAAAACACCACATCACTGCCAGGGTACGAGCAGGCTTGAAAAGAGGGTTGACGAACATCCATCACACACTGCTCAACTCTTATGAATTATTACATCCTGAAGGACTCTTACCAGACCTAAATAGGCTGTTGTGCTTTCCACACAGACAATCTGAGCCCTCCCCGAGACTGTTCCTGCCCCTTTGAAACTGTTCTTGAATATTTGAAACTGTTCCTGCCCCTCTGAAACTGTTTCTGTGCCTTTGAAACTGTTCCCGACCCTCAGAAGCTGCTCCTGCTCCATGGGAACTCTTTGCAGGCACACAACTGTTTATATTAATTTGGGGAATGGCCATGAGGATGCCAAAGCCATTTATCTCTCCCCCCAAAAAAGAGAAAGATGAAGAAAACTGTTCTGTGGCATGGGGTTTGATGAGTAACGGGAAGAATGGAAGAATTACACCAGCAAAATGAAAATAAATGTCCTGTTGGAGAGACCCTTCTCCTGCCGGGTCACTCAGAGGCACCCTGAGGACTTTAAGTGAAAAGAGGGCAGATTTTGGGTAGATATCAGGAATAAATTCCTCCTTGGGAGGGTGGGCAGGCCCTGGCACAGGGTGCCCAGAAAAGCTGTGGCTGCCCCAGCCCTGGAAGTGTCCAAGGCCAGGTTGGACAGGGCTCAGAGCAACCTGGGCTGGTGAAAGGTGTCCCTGCCCATGATTCCATGACAACAGACACCCAAACGTCACCTCTGGATGAAGAGAACCCCCTGTGAGCTTCACTGCCTCAATTTATCTCCCCTGGTTGTGACTCCTGACTGTAACTGTGAGCACAGACACACCAAAACCACGGAGAGCGAAAGGAAGCCCAAGGTCCAGCCCAAAGCCCTGCACTGACAGCGGGAAGGGACAGGACAGGACCCGGGGACAGGGACAGGACAGGACCCGGGGACAGGGGCAGGACCTGGGGACAGGGGCAGGACCTGGGGACAGGGGCAGGACCCGGGGACAGGGACAGGACAGGACCCAGGGACAGGGACAGGACAGGACCTGGGGACAGGGGACAGGGCAGGAGCCAGGGACAGGGACAGGACAGGACCCGGGGACAGGGGCAGGACCCGGGGACAGGGGCAGGACCCGGGGACAGGGACAGGACAGGACCCGGGGACAGGGGCAGGACCTGGGGACAGGGGCAGGACAGGACCTGGGGACAGGGGCAGGACCCGGGGACAGGGACAGGACCGGACCCAGGGACAGGGACAGGACAGGACCTGGGGACAGGGGACAGGGCAGGAGCCAGGGACAGGGACAGG
>JAWWLT010000200.1:0-22938 GCA_035040995.1 Premnoplex brunnescens
AAAATTGGGAGAAAGGGGGAAGAATTGGGGGGAAAGGGGGAAAATTGGGGAAAAAAGGGGCAAAAATCGGGGAAAGGGGGCAAAAATGGGAAAGAAAGGGCAAAAATTGGGAAAATGGGGGGGAAATTGGGGGAAAATGGGGGAGAAGGGGTCAAAACTGGGAAAAAGGGGCAGAAATTGGGGAAAAGGTTCCAAATTGGGGCCCCCGCGGCTCAGGGGCGTCGGTGCGCGCCGTGGACCTGCCGCGCCTCACCGGGGGCGTCCTGCACACCAAGTTCTGGCTCGTGGACAGGAAACACCTCTACCTGGGCAGCGCCAACATGGACTGGAGGTCCCTGACGCAGGTGGGGGGCTCAAAGGGGGGGACCCCCCTCCCGGAGAGAGACCCCCAATCCAGGCAGGAACCACACACCCAACTCCCAGTTGGATTTTCCTCAGTGTTTCAGGGGAATAAACAGCCTCTCCGTGGCAAGCCAGGAAAAGAAACCCCCATCAACCCTTCCCTCCTTATTCTGTCTCCAATTTAAGAGGATTTTGGGGTGTTTTTAATTTTTAATTGGGTTCAAACACAACAAACTCTCACAGAAAGGGGACGTGGCGGGTTCATTCCTCCCTGACTGGACTGGCTGGGTTTGGGGGTGCAGGGTGGGGCACTGGCCAGTCCAGCTCCTTCAGGGGGGTGGAGAGGGCTGGGGGAACCCCAAAACGGCCACGGGGTCTCAGCTTCAAAGGTGCACCCTGGCTTGGGATGAGTCTGATTTAATCCCACAGGAAGAGGCCATTGGGATGTGGAGCCATGAGTGTGACTGGTTTTGGAACCCTGGTGAGACCCTCAGGCCAAGGAGCTGCTGGAAGGAATTCCTTGGAAGGAATTTCACTCCCAAAGGGAAAAAGAGAGGGAGAGAGGGAGGAGAGGAAAACCCAGTGGCTGCTGGAGGTGAGGGCAGGACTGTGCTGTGGCTACAGGGCTAAACCACTCTGGCATTCCCAAGGGTGCTCATGGATCTCACCTGGCATTCCCATGGGAGCTCATCCCATTCCTCCTGCCTGGGCCAGCACAGGGACCCTGGGGCTGTGCCCGAGGGGAGCAGAGGTGGCACAGGGGGTCAGTGTCACTCCCTTTCTGAAGGCCCACACTGCACCTTCTGGCCTGAGTCCAGGATCAGGCAGGGGCAGAAGGGATGGGAGAAGCAGCAGCTTCCATTCTCGGGGTGGATTTTGGGCCACAGGCCCTCTGGGAACGCTCCTGTGCCACCAGCAGCTCCCAAGGGACACTGGGAATGTCACACAGAGCAGCCTGGCACCAGCATTCTGCCCAAGGAAGGCAGGAACCACATTGGGCTGGGATTTCTCCCATTCCTCCTTGAGAAAAGGTGATTTTCCCTCTTTCCCACACTCCTGCTCCCCTTGGGGTTGAGATCAAGAGAGAGGCAGCTGGACCAACAGCAATCCCAGTCTGGAATCTCTTCGGGGACACTCCAGGGGTGACACTGGGAACAGAGAGCAGGTGCCTTCCACGTGATGGTTCCAGAATTCCCCTGCAGAGCACGAGGGTGGGGACAGGGACAGTCTGGGAGGGGGTGGCCACCACGGGGGTCCCCACCTGGACCGGCTGGAGGTCTAGAAGCGAGTTAGTAGCTGGTTTTGTCAGGAAACACCCAGATTTGGGAAGGTGAAGGTGGCGTTAGTCTGTCCAGGGCGGGACGAGACTGTCCCCAGGCGGGCGGTGGCCTCGTGCTTCTCTTAAATCCAAGCAGAAAGTGGGGACAAGGGAAAGGAAACCAAAGGAGAGGAGGTTCCTCGTGTCTCCTGTTTTCACAGAGCAGAGCCCTGGGGCTCCAGCCCCCAGTCCGGGGGCGGGAGGAGCAGCTCGAGTTCTACTTTTGGCTGTTGTAAGCCTTGTGCCTCTGGTTCATGGGATTCTCCGGGGACTTCATCCACTCCTTCTTGAGGAGCTGCTTGAGCTGGGACAGGCGCATGTTGGGGTTCTCCTGCTTCAGGCGGGGCAGGTGCAGCTCCTCGAAGGCCGTGAAGGCGGCTTTCATCCGCCGCTCGGGGTGTCGGTCCGCGTCGTTGGCAACACTGCCGGGACGGAATCGGGACACATGGACACCAGGGACACCCCCACCCCACAGAGGACAGCCCCCCTGGCCACCCTGCTCCGTGTCAGAGCCACCAGGAGCAGAGGAACAGCGGGATAAGGATGAAAACCTCCCCGTCCCGCATCAAACCCTCCTCACGGGGTTCCTCTGGTGAACACGACTTGTTGTTGGGATGGAAAGGCCCACTGGATTTGGGGGAATGGCTGCCAGAAATTCCCACAGGGAAGTGATGCCCTCAAAGGAGAGAATGGCTGGGATGTGACCACGCACCTGAGGACAGCAATGGCATCTTCGATCGTCCTGGCCTCCACCGAGCCCTCCTCCAGCACCCTCCTGTTGATGTTCTCTTCCAAGGGGACTTCCAAGTGAGTCTTCTCCTTCTCCACTGCACAGGGAAGGGAAAAAAGGGAGCAACATTAAATCCAGACTGTATAACACCCACCCAGGAGAGGGATTTCCCTCTGAAAAACTCAGCCAGAGTCCAGGGCCAGTGCTGGAAGAGCTCTGGCTCTGCAGCTCTGCTCCACCTCGAGGTGCCAGGAGGGTTCTTTTTTCCCATATTTGGGTGTTAGACATGGGACACAGCAAGGCAGGAAGCATGGGAATGGCTGCAGGCAGCATAGAAATAGAATCATGGAATCACTAAGGTTGAAAAAGACCTTTAAGATCATCAAACCCAACCATCAACCCACCACTGCCACATTCACCACTAAACCACGTCCCCAGGTGAAACATCCACATGTTTTCTGAACACTTCCAGGGATGGGGACTCCACCAATTCCTGAGCAGTCTTTTCCAAAGCTTTGCAACCCAGGAAGAGCTGCCTGCAGCTCCTGCTTTCCAAACACCTTGTCCTTCAGAGACAGCAGGTGGAGAAGGAGCAGCCCCCCCATCCCACCCTCCAGCCCCCCAGGGCCTTTCCACGGCATTCCCAAACCTGTATCCGCGTTCTCCTTCTGCTGCTGGTCTTTCCTGATTGTCTCCTCGATCTGGGCCCTGGTGACCTTCCCTGGAGTGACCTGTTTGGGTGACTTCCCTTTGAGCTTGGAGTCCTCTTCCTCCAGCAGGCGCTGCAGCTCCTTCTTGCGCTCCAGCTGCTCCAGCCGCCGCTTCTCCCGCTCCTCCTGCAAGGGAGAAAGGACCAGGTCACCTCCAGACTTTACAGAAGGATCAAATCATCCATTCCAGGAGCAGGGAATCCCCTAGAATAGGAACAGGCACCTCACTTCTGTAGCTGGATCACCTCGACCTTCAGCATGACAGCAATAGCCTGTCCCATCCCTTTGGAATAATAATTCCCACATCCCTGCCCGGTGATGTCAGCCCTGTGAAACACAACCCTGCTGTGGAGGAGGAGTGCCAGGACAATCAGATTAAGTTCTCCACTTTAATTTTAATAAGTGGTGGGAGGTTGGGAGTTCAGCAGTTGCTGGTGAAGAGCCTGGATCCATCCTCACGTCCTTCCCAAGGGCTGGGACACGCGGTCGGATGGATTCTGACAAGCAAAGCAGCTCTTGTGGGAACCTGAAGTGCTCCAGAAGGAGCTCAAGAGTCACTTTGCCCAGGGAAGAGGGTGACAAGCCCTTGAAACAAGCCCTTGAGGGCTTTCAGTGCTTTGGCTGCGAGATTTCTCCCTCCTTTCCCAAAGCCTGGAAGGTCTGAGGGGAAAAAAAAGAAGGGAAGGGGGAGAGGGGAAGGGGGGAAGGGAAGGGATACACAGGGATGTGCCCTGTGGCCACAGTGCTCTGCCCACCTTCACTCAGGACAGCACAGGACAACTCCAGCTCCAGGTGGGATCTCCAGGAAAAGAAGGGAGGGAGGAAAAGAAGGGAAAGAGGAAGGAAAACCTCACCTAATTCCACTCCAAGCA
Organism: Premnoplex brunnescens; assembly: GCA_035040995.1. Taxonomy (NCBI): domain Eukaryota; kingdom Metazoa; phylum Chordata; class Aves; order Passeriformes; family Furnariidae; genus Premnoplex; species Premnoplex brunnescens. The sequence goes on from JAWWLT010000200.1 coordinate 3,973, forward strand.
GCTGGAGCCAAGGATGGGAAAAGCCATTAGAGGGATGAAGCCCTTATTGCAACCATCAGTTCCCAAATTTTTGGACACAATTTTTGAGTCCCAGAAATTTGAGCCACAATGTCCTGGGGACTGGGACTCAATCCCAGGATTTTCCAGTGTAACTCCTGATTCCAGATCCCAGCTCTGCCATCAGGCCTCCCCCTCCTTGAGTAAAGGCTGAGTAAACAAATGCCCTGGGCCTCCCGGATTAGAGGGGATTTTGGCCACTCCTGGAATGGGGAGGGTGGCACCAGAGGAGGGGGGAGATTCCTCCATCCTGTTAAAAATGTCTCAAGCACAGGGATGTGCCTGTGGCCACTGAATTTTCTCCCTCTTCTCCCAGAGCCTGGAAGGCCTGGGAAAAAAAAAGGAACAGAAGAGGGAAGGGGGAGAGGAGGGAAGGGGAAAGGGAAGGGATACACAGGGATATGTCTGTGGCCACCCCCACTCAGTGCAGGATAATGATGGATCCAGGTGGAATCTCTGGGTCGGCCAATGGCACCAGGGAGTGTTAAGGAGGCCACAGGGCATGGGGAGGAGCAGGAGATGAGATTCCTTCAGCAGGACATGTCCATTCCCAAGGATTTGTGTGCTAGAACACGAGTTTCCAGCCTTGCAGAGAACTGTCTGAGCAAGGAACGACTCATCAGCTCCCAGAACAGCTTCCCAGCTGCTGCGGGGGAGGAAACTCATGTCCCAGGCACAGGGATGTGGGAGCCAGAAGTCAAATGGAGCCTCAGCTCCTGATCTCCCTCTCAGCAGAGGCCCTGGAAAGGCTGGAGAGCTCCTGGCACGGCAGGAAGGCGAAGGAATGTGAGAAAATGACGCAGGTGGAAAATGAGAGGAGCAGAACCGCCCTGGAGCGTGTCCGAGTGCTCACCGGGATCTCCAAGGCTCATCAGAGCCTGGAAAGGGGATCAGACACAGCCCTTCCATCACACACAGGCAGGAAAAGCAAGGATTGAGGGAATAACAGAGCCTGGGCAGCTGGTTTGGGGTGTGAACCCCAGCCTGGTGTCCTCAGGTCTCTCCTGACATCTCCATCCCCTGCTCTGATCCGAGTGCCACAAATCCCTCCCGGAGCACATGGACATTCCACGCCAGCACCACCCTCAAAACACCTCCTTCTCCAGGGAATTTTGACTCCTGGGAATGGTTTGGCTTCTCCAGCCTCATCCTAAAGAGAGCAAAGTCATTTATAATCCAAGTCCCACATCCCTTCCCTGCCAGGATGTGACGGGACACAGGCAGCTCCTCCTGTTCTCCACAGGGATATTCCAGCTGGATGGCTCCTGAGAAGCAGCCAAGGAGGGTTTCCCTGATTTATCTCCCTCCAGCAGCCTGGCCATTCCTGTCTCTGGCAGCAGGAAGAGCACCTGGGCAGGAACAGTCAGACTTTCTGGGCTCAGCTCCACACCTGAGCAGAGATCTTGCTGCTGTGAGCTGCATATTCCCAGGGAAAAGGGGGTTCTGGGAAGAAAAAGCACTAAAACAGCAGCTTTGGGTGAAATTCAGACCTGGACATTGTGGTTGTGCTGACACAGGGAGAGGGGATGGCTCAGGGGACACTGGAAACCACCTCACTGGTTTCCCTAAAACCCAGTCCGAGGCTCTGGGACAGAGACTGGTGTCCCAGTCAGCAATCCCAGCTCCCAGCACACCCCCTCCCCTCCAAATTCCTGTCCTCCTTGCTTGCAGGAGGCTGTTTTGGTAGCACAAATAGGTCACCTTTGGCCAAGCCCTTAAATCCAGCAAAAACAACCCCTTGTTCCAGGAAGCAATTAGGGAGCATTACAGGATCGCAGTGGGAACAACCCACAGGACTCCGGATTCCAGGACACAAATTAGGGATGAACTCATGCAAGGGGACACAGCAGGAAGGGCCCAAGGTCACAGGGACGTGGTGCCTCCTGCCACAGCTCAGCTGGCACCAAATTCCTGGAGCAGCACAAGCCCAGCAACCCCAAAAATGCCATTTTTGGCACCAACAGGCCCTGCCAGGGCAGCACGAGGGTAGAGGGGTAATTTCAGAGGAAGCAGCTAAATTATCACTAAGAGTTCCTATAAAAACCCACAAACCAGGAGGTGAATTTGTATAACAAAAGCAGGACTTTAAAAACCAAATTAATAACCCAAAAAAACCCTGGTTATCGACCACTGAGGGAAATGGGTACCCAGGGAAGGACAAACCAGAGAGAATGTGAGGAGAGACATTCCTGGTGCAGGGAACAGCAAAATAAGGAGGAAAAACAAGGGCCTTGAGGCCCTTAATCTGCTGATCCCATTTTCCTTCTCTAAAAATCAAAGGCAAGAGAGGCAAAGAAGGAATAAAAAGGAGCTAAAGGAGCATTTGGGCACAATCCAAACTGCTGATCTTTCCCTTAATTCAATTTTAAACGATTCCAACCAGAAAGCTTTTACTGTCTCCCTCGGGAACTCTGAGATCCACCAGATTTGGGAATTACACAGCAAAGCTCACACTTCCCTCCCACACTTGGGCTGCTTTTAGCTCGGGGAGAAGCCACCAATTCCAGCTTGTCTCTCCAGAACGGAGCAGGGCACAAGGTGTAGGGGATCCCTGGATCTCCCAGGGTTTAGGAGATGCTTCTCTGGGCAGGCACTGACCTTCCTCTGCTCCTTCCTCATCACGTGTTTGTCTTCATCCTTCCAATAAGCATCTTCCAGCTCCTGCTGCCTCTTGGCATCGGCCGCTGCCTTGGCCTCGGCTTTCCTCGCTCGGGCAGCAGCCGACTTGGTGTTTTCCCCCTGGAACTTCTTGGGCATCACTCAAGGTGCTCTTTTTGGAGGAAAACAGCGTCAGGTCCTTGCCCTGGAGTTGGGGTTTGCTGGGAAAACCCCTTTTAGAGGATCACAGGGTCACTGAGGATGGGAAGGAGCTCCAAGGTCACGGAGCCCACCCTGTGCCCCATTCCCACCTTGTTCCCCAGAGGACTGAGTGCCACATCCAGTCATTCCTTGGGCACCTCCAGGGATGGGCACTCCAAACCTCCCTGGGCAGACCCTTCCCATGCCTGACCACCCTCTCCAGGAGGAAATTCCTCCTGATCTCCAACCTTACCCTCCCTTGGCCCAGCCTGAGGCCATTCCCTCTCCTCCTGTCCCTGTTCCCTGGGAACAGAGCCCTCCCTGGCTCTCCCCTCCTGTCAGGGAGTTGCAGAGCCAGAAGGTCCCTCCTGAGCCTCCTTTTCTCCAGGCTGAGCCCCCCCAGCTCCCTCAGCCCTTTCCCCAGCTCCATTCCCTTCCCTGGACACGCTCCAGCCCCTCAATGTCCTTCTTTTTGGGAGGGTTTCAGAACTGTCCCCAGGATTTGAGGGTCCCCCCAGCACAGGGGGCGGACACTGCCCTGGCTCTGTGGCCACACCGCTTCTGACCCAGCCTGGGCTCATGTCCAGCCTCTGTCACCAGCATCCCCAGGCCCTTTCCCAGCTTTCCAGCCCCTCTGTCTCCCTGCCCGGAGCGTTGATTTTAATGGCAGGTAATTAATTTGGCAAACAAACAAAGAGACGAGATGCTTTACGGGCTGGCCGGTCCATTCCCCAGGCTCCCGCAGCCTGGGCTGGACCAAACCCCTTCTCCTGCTCTCTGGCCCTTCCTGAGGAGCGGGATCGGGGCTGGGCTCCAGCCCGGGATGGGGATGGTGGCGGAGGGGGAGGCCGAGCCAGGCCTGCCCCACCCCCGCGGGCCCCCCAGGCCTCACCGCCCCGTCACCCCCATGCCTTTCCCCTCTCTCCCCGTTCTCCCGTTCTTCCCCCATCCCACTCCATCCCGTCCCATCCCATCCCACCCCGCCCAGTCCCGAACCGGCCCCGCTCCTACCCGGGCCCCTCCGCCCCGCCCGTCGCGCGCCTTGCGCGTCACCAACGCGCGCCGTCGCTCCCTCCTCAGGGGCGGCCGGTGCGAAGGGGACGAACGCGCCGCCGCCATGTTTGTTAAGGGCACGACACACCTTTGCGCTGCCCGGAGCGGCGGCGGAGGGAGCGGAGGGAGCGGAGGGAGCGGAGCGAAGGGCGGCGGGTCTCGCCCACGGCAGTGCTCGGGGCGCGGTAGGAAGGCCGGGGGGAGAGACCGCGATCCACCCGCCGCAGCCACCTCCTGGTCTGCCCGGCACAAAGATGGCGTCGCCCTGAGGGGCGGTGGAGTGGGAGTGGGCGTGGCCAAGCGGGCGTGGGGGCGTGGCCAGGCAAATGGGCGTGGATTGTCAGGGCGTTGACCATTGACGTGTGAGTGGGCGTGGCTTCTGGGAGTGGCCACGTGGGCGGGAGGGGCTTGGCAGGGCGTGGCCATTGTCACCTGGGTGGGCGGAGCTTAGAATGGTGTGGTCATTGTCACCTGGGTGGGCGTGGCTTAGCAAGGCATGTGCCATTGTCACCTGAGTGGGCGGGGTTTATCAAGGCGTGGTCATTTCACATGGGTGGGTGTGGCTTAGCAAGGCATGTGCCATTGTCACCTGGGTGGGCGGAGCTTAGAATGGTGTGGTCATTGTCACCTGGATGGGCGTGGCTTACCAGGGCATGGTCATTGTCACCTGAGTGGGCGTGGCTTGACAGGGCGTGGCTCATTGTCACCTGAGTGGGCGTGGCTTGATAGGGCGTGGCTCATTGTCACCTGAGTGGGCGGGGCTTAGCAAGGCATGTGCCATTGTCACCTGAGTGGTTGGGACTTACCAGGGCAGCTCTTTCCTCCCCCATCCCCTGTCCCCATGTCCCCCCTTGTCCCCCCATGTCCAACCCCCCCCAATTCCAGCTACACCCCCCGAGGGCTCAGCCTTGTCCCCCCTCTTATCCCCGCAGCCCCCCAAGGACAGGCTCCTCCCCGGATCAGCTCCTCCTTTATTGGGGATGCCAGGACAGGGATGTGTCCCCCATCCCGCTGTCCCACCACAGCCAGCTCACCCCTGTCCCCCTCCCTGTCCCCTGTCCCCCTACACATCGCTCTCCTGCAGCAGCAGGTCCGTGGCAGCTCCGGGTTCTGGGGGGTCCCGGCAGGGGCTCCCCTCCCCTTCCAACCTCTCCGGCAGCACCTGGGAAGCTCCAGCCTTTTCCAAGGACTCGTCCCCAGGGATCTTGTCCCCCATGGGGACCCCCGAGGGCGAGTTCCTCACGATGTCCCACCACAGCACCCCCCGGGGCCGCTGCCTCTGCCGGGCTGGCCCTGCCAGGAAGGTGGGGGGGATCAGGGAGGGGGTGCAGGGATGGGAATCCCCACACTGGGTCGTGGCCCCCCAAACTCCCCCAGCTCACCTGGCAGGGAGCTGAGCAGGACCCCCACCCCCACCGTGCTGAGGGTCCCCAGCGCCCCGTAGTACAGGTAGGACATGGAGTAGAAGTCATCCAGGATGGCCGGTCTGTGAGGGGGGGACAGAGACAGTGATGTGATGTCATAGGCAATGGTGTGACATCATAATGAACAGGGACAGTGGTGTGATGTCAGCCAGCAGGGACAGCAGTGTGACATCATAATGAACAGGGACAGTGGTGTGACATCACAGCCAACAGTGTGATGTTACAGCCAGAAGGAACAGTGTGACATAATGAACAAGGACAGCAGGGTGACAACATAATGAACAGGGACAGTGGTGTGATGTCACAGTCAACAGCGTGATGTCACAGCCAACAGGGAAAGGGGTATGAGGTCAGAGGGAACAGGGACAGTGGTGTGACATCACAACCAATAGGAAAAGGGGTGTGACCACCAAAAACGGGGACAGCCATGTGACATCACAGGGAGCTGGGAAAGGGGTGTGATGTCACAGCCAGCAGGGATAGTCGTGGGATGTCACAATGGACAGGGAAAAGGGTGTGGCATCAAAAGGAACAAAGAAAGCAGAGTGACATCATAAGGGACAAGCACAGCAGTGTGACATCATAAAAGCAAGAAAAGCAGTGTGATGTCATTAGGAACAGGGACAGTGCTGTGACATCATAAGGGACAAAGAAAGCACAGTGACATCATAAGGAATAAGGGAAAGAGTTGAGACATCACGAGGGAGGCAGTGTGACCTTACAAGGAACAAGGACAGCAGCATGACATCACAAGGAACAAGGACAGCCCTGTGACAACACAACAAGCCACCCACCTCCCCCTGCCACCATCCCTCCCATACCCCAGCCATCCCCACTCACCGTGGGGGCACTGGAGGGTCCCCGGGGGGCCCTGGCAGGACTGGCAGGATGGTGCCATTGACACTGGTGACATTGCTGGGGGGGCAGAGGACCCCGGAGGTGGGCAGGACCCCCATGGTGGCCGCACTGGGGGGGTACAGGGTGGCCCCCACAGCCACCCAGAAGGACAGGGCGAAGCCAGCAGCCAGGCCCCCCAGGACACCCTGTGGCACAGGATGGGGGGGTCTGCATGGCCTGGGGGGGGCTGTGGATGGACTCCAGAGACCACCCACCCAAAATCCCCTGCAGAGTGACAGGACCTCGGAATGCCCCCATCCCAAAATCCCACATGCACACAAATCCCTGGACTCATGGCAGACACGTGCTCAGGAGTCCAGAACCTCCCACTCCAAAATCCCCCCTTCCAAAATCCCTGGACTCACAGCAGGAACATGCCCAGAACTTCAGACCCCTCCCCAAAGTTACCGCTCCCCAAAATCTTCCCCCCACTCTTGTCCACGCTGGAGAGTGGCAGGACCTCAGAACTCCCCTCTACCCTATAAAGCCCCTTCCCAAATTCAACCCCTACCCCACTCACAGCCGTGCTACAGAACTGCAGGACCTCAGAGCATCCCCCTCCCTAAAATCCCCCTCCCCAAACCCCCCTGGAGACCCTCCCCACTCACGGCAGTGCTGCAGAAGGGCAGGAACATGCCCAGGACAAAAGCCCCCAGCAAGGGGCCACTGATCACCCCCATCACCGTGAAGGAGCCCTAGGGGGGGACACAACTCCGGTGGGGGGGCTGGGGAGGGCTCGGGGGGAGTTGGGGGCAGCACAGGGGGGTGTTTGGCTCTGCCCCAGCCCCCCCAGCTCGAGGGCTCTCTGGCTGCCAGCAGAGCATGGCCAAGTCCTGCTTGGCTGGGCAGAGCCAGCAAAGGGGGGTTTGGGGGCATTTGGGGGGGTTTAAGGGCAGAGGGGAAGCAGGTGGGGTGACCTCGGCCCCCCCACTCATGGCTGGGGGCAGAGGGGGGGTCTCACCTGCAGGACGCCCCCCCCCAGCAGCGAGGACAGAGCTGCCACTGTGATGCACGAGGTGCCATAGGTGAGGGCTGTGGGGAGATGGGAAAGGGATGGGATGGAGTGGCATGGCATGGAGTGGGATGGGATGGAGTGGGATGGGATGGAGTAGCATGGGTGGACAGGGTGGGGTGAGAAGGGATGGGTGGGATGGGATGAGATGGGAAAGGATGGGATGTCACAGCCTTTGGTAGTATGGAATAGCATGGGATGGGGTGGGATATGTTTGGATGGGAAATGATGCAATGGGAAAGGATGGGATGAGTGGGACAGGATAGGAAAGGATGGGATAGGTGGCATAAGAATGATGGCATGGGAGGTATGGGGTGGGATGGGATGGGATGAGAAAAGATGGGGTGGGAAAAGATGGGGTGGAAAAGCATGGGATAAGAAACAGTGAGATGGGACAGATGGGAAGGAATAGAATGTGACTGGGATGGGATGGGATGGGATGGGATGGGATGGGATGGGATGGGATGGGATGGGATGGGATGGGATGGCACGTGCCAGGTTGGGGTAGCATGGCAGGGCATAGCACAGCATGGCACGTCCCAGGTCGGGACAACAGGGGACACTCACAGAGCCCCTTGGAGATGAGCGTGAGTTTCCTGGGGGACAGGGCGGGCAGCCGGGGCTTCACGAAATCCTCCACGGTGACAGCAGCCATGGCATTGATGGAGGTGGAGGCCGTGCTGAGGGCGAGGGGCACCGCTCAGTCCCGTCTCCCGTGGGGGGCAGGGGGATGTGCCCCCTCCCTTGGGGTCCCCTGGGCACCCCCCTCCTCACCTGAGGGTCCCGCTGTAGGCACAGGCCAGGAACAGCCCCGGTACCCCTGGGGTGGTCTCGAAGATGTCAAGGACCAGGTAGGGCATGTACTGCAGGGCAAGGGGGCTGCAGGACCCCGAGGGCAGGACCCCAGGGGACCTGAACACCCCCTCCAACCCCACCACCTTGGGTGGTGCTCGAGGGGGCAGGACTCAAGGGGATCCCAACACTTCCTACAACCCCCTCATCCTCTCACCCCACTGCCCTAAGGGGATCCTTGAGGGTCTGGTACCTGGGGAATTCCAATGACCCCCTCCCCCAATCTACTGCCCTAGGGGGGGTCCTTAAGGGTCCAGTATCTGGGGGATACCAATGAATCCCTCTCCCACACCACTGCCCTCATGGGGTTCTTTAGGATCTGGTACCTGGGAGATCCCAATGCCTTCCCCTTCCACCCCACTACCCTCATGGGGTCCTTGAGGGGCTGATACCTGGGAGATCCCAATGACCCCCCCTCCCATCCTGCTGCCCTTGGGGGGTGTTGAAGGGGGCAGGACCCTCGGGGACCTCAACACCCCCTCTGACCCCCTTGCCCTCCCACTCCACTGCCCTCGGGGGTCCTGGAGGGGCCGGTACCTGATCAGGGGCAGCGATGGTGCCGGCGAGGAGGGGGTCACAGTCCTTGTAGAGAGCAAACATGACGAGGCCACAGGCGACTGCACTGGAGACGATGCAGAACAGCCCCACTTGATTCACCAGCAATGCCCTGTGAGCACGAGGGGGGGTGAGGAATAGGGCCTCTCCATGTGTGGGGGCCAGGCAGGGGTGCAGGAGCTGGGCAGGGTCCATACAGGGGCAATGAAGGGATGCAGGGGCTGGGCAGGGGTGTCAGGTCCATACAGGGTTCGTGCAGGGGTGAAGGGTTCATATAGGGCCCATGTAGGGTCCTTGCAGGGGCAATGAAGGGATGCAGGGGCTGTGCAGGGGTGTCAGGCCCTTGCAGGGGTGTAGGATTCATATAGGATCCTTGTAGGGTCCTTGCAGGGTCAGTGCAGGGGTGCAGGGTCCATATAGAGGTGCCAGGGCCATACAGGGATACAGGCACCGGTCTCCCTTAGGGGACAAGCTGGCATCCAGCCACCACCCCTGCCCAGAGCAGCCTTTTGCCCCCTCACTGAGTGGGATCCAAATGATCCCATCATCCCTAGACTCACATCTTGGCCTCCCTCTCAGTCCTGCAGGCCACATAACGCTGCACCTGGGCCTGGTTGACACCGTACATGGAGAGCCAGACCAGTGTCCCACCCAGCAGGAAGGTCCACACCGTGTACCGGCTCCGTGGGTCCAGGTTGAAGCTGGCCATGGTGGTACAATGCCAGGGTGAGGGGTGAGCTGGGCTGGCACCGACCCCCAAGCACCCCAGGGCAAGGGGTGAGTGGGGCTGGTATTGACCCCCAAGCACCCCGGGGCAGGGGGAGCAGGGTACTCACTGACCCCTCAGGACCCGGGGCAGGGGGTGAGAGGGGTTGGGACTGACCCCCAGCTCCCCAGGGTAGGGATGAGTGGAGTCCTCACATTGTGGCTTGGAGAGGACTCACCGACCCCCAGAACCCCAGGGCAGAGCTAGCAAGGTCCACACACCATAGAATGGGGGACTCACTGACCCCCCCAGCACTCTGGGTTCAGGGGGAGTGGGGTCTGCAGACTGTGGGGTGGGGGGACTCACTGACCCCTCAGAACCGCAGGGCAGGGGGTGAGCGGGGTCTGCACACCACAGGGCAGGGGGACTCACTCTCCAAAATTCACCCTGGAGCCATTGGCAGCGATGCCCAGCACCTTGGCGGGACCCCCCACCAGCAGCACCCCCCGGATGACGATGGCGATGAAGCCGGAGAGCATGACAAAGACCTGGAAGACGTCGGTCCAGATGACAGCCTTCATCCCACCCTGCACCAGGCAGAGCCAGCGGTGAGCGCCGGGGACCCTCAGGACTCCCGGGACCCACCCCGGGGCTCCCTCACTCACTATGGTGGTGTAAAAGGTGCAGATGAGCCCGGTGGAGAGCAGGGACGCCCAAATGTCCAGCCCCGTCACTGGAGGGGAAGGAAAAGTGCTGAGCAGAGCCCCGGGGGTGAAATGTCACCTGGCTGAGGTGTCCCCAACGCAGGGACAGGGACACGTCGGGGAGCAGTCCCCGCTCCCCACCGCACCTTGGTTGAGGATCAGGGCGGGGGCGTAGATGACGATCCCCGTGTAGAGCATCTGCGGGAAGATGAGGGGTCAGCCCCGCATCCCACCGGCACCGCGGGCTCCGGACAGGTGACACCGCACCGGTGGGGACGGGGACAGAAAGTGACGGCGCGGCCCAAGCACGGCTGGGAAAACACTGCGGCTTTCAATCCAAACAGGGCTCCAGCCGGGCGCTGTTTGCTCGGAGCCAGGAAAAACAAGAGCACGGGAACAAGGACGCTCCTCAGGGGCTCAGGGCAGTGCCGGCACGACCGGGTCCGAGCCCCCGCCGTGTCCCCACCCCACCCCGGCACCGCCGACACCCACCGTGGCCACCACGTACTGCAGGGTCCCGCAGAGCCGGACACTCCTGCTGAACCGCCGCTCCAGGTACTGGGACAAGGACAACGACAAGGGGCACGTCGGGGCCATCCCGGCGTCGGGACACCTCGAGGGTCCGCCCCAGGGTGGGATAGCTGCGTGTGCCCCCCAAGCCCGTGCCCACCTCGTAGGTGCTGGTGAGTCCCAGGCGGTAGAAGACGGGCAGGAAGAGCTGGGCAGTGAGCAGGGTGTTGATGAGCTGTGCCATGCACATCCAGAGGAATTTGGCCCCGTACCTGTACGCCTCGGCCGGCACTCCCAGCACCTGGATGGCCGACATGAAGCTGGCGGAGAGCGAGAGCCCCACGGGCAACGCCGACATGCGCCGGCCCCCCGTGAAAAAATCCTCCGAGGTTTTCTGGCCGCCCCTGGCGAGGCCGTGGAAGAGCCCGATGCCCGTGGAGATGAGCAGCATCAACCCGAAGACTCCGTAGTCCCAAAGGCTGAAGGTGAGACGCTCCGGAGCCCGAATCTCCGGGCTCCCCGACGGAGCCGGCATGGCCATTGCAGGGCACGGGCAGCCCCAAACCGGGCACCTGTGGGAGGACGGGGACACGGGGACACGGCACACACGGCTAGGCCGGGGCACGACGGCACCGGAGCATCCAAGAGCCAAAGAGGAGGGTGAGAAAATTCCTTGGAATTCTCGATCAGCACCCTGTGTGGGAAGCACGGAGCACGGACCGGGGAGCAGGGCTGAGCCCCGCCCTGTCCCCTCTGTGCCCGTCCCAGGCAAAATCTGTGCCAAGGGCTGCGGAGGGCAGAGCTGCACGAGGGACGGCCCGAATTCGGCGTGGGAATTGTCCCGATACCTCCCGGTTTGGAGCGGAGAGCGCCTGGTCCAGCTGCTTCGGCCACGGGCTCCAGGGAAGCGTCAGCACCCAAAGGACACGGCCAGGAGGGAGGGAAGGAGGGGAGGGAGCGACCCCTCCCCAACCAGCACAAACAAGGAGGGGCAGAGCCTCCGGCAGAGCCAAATTTATCTCCAGCCGAGGGGGAGAAAACAAACCCAAAGGAAACCTTTACCCAGAAGAAAGCAGGTTGTTTGCAGGCAGCTGCCTGCGGAGCGGGAAGGACCGGCTGCCGAGGCTGAGGAGCGGAGCGGGGGCTGCCCGGGGGTCCCTGGGGAGCTCGGCGGGGCCGAGGGGCTGCTGCGATGTCCTCGGCGGGTGTTGAGGGGTCGCGGCAGGGGAGATTGTCCCTCGAGCTGCTCCAGCCCGTGGGACGGGGGACGGCGGGAGGCAGATTCAGGGCGTCGGGGAGGCACCCTCGGTGGGGAGGACGGAGCCGCCGGGGGCCGTGGCCATAACCCCTTCCCTCCCACGCTCCGGCACTGGCTCACGGTGCCGCCGTGTCCGGACCCCGGCAGGAGCCGGGCACTGACCCCAGGAGTGCAGGGGAGGCAGGACGGGTCTGGCTCTGGGATAAGACGTGGCACCGGGCGTGGGGCTGGCCCCGTTTCCTCATTCCCTGGCACAAATACCACTTTGTCTTCTGCCCGGCCCTCTGACAGGTTTGGGGATTTCCGCACTCTTCCTGGAACCCTGGGGATGACAGTGGAGTTGGGGTTAGGGAAGAGCCCTGATTTGGGGACAGAGACGACGCAGGGGTACAGTTTCTTCTGGTGTGTCACCATCAAGGCACAGTGCGCTCCAAAGTGTCACCACAGGGGCACTGTCCTCTCCAAAGCATCACCACAAGGTCACTGTCCCCTCTGAGGCACCACCATGAGGTCACTGACCCCCCCAAAGCATCATGGTGGGGGTATTTCCCCCTCTGATGTGTCACCGTGGAGGCACCATCCTCTCCAAGGCATGACCATGGGAGCATTGTCACCTCCAAGGTGTCACCAGAGTGGGATCATCCCCTCTGAGGCACCAACGTGGGGAAGGGGAGGGTCCCTGGGCCTTGGCTCCAGCCCAGGTGGCATTGTCCCCATCACCTGTCCCCGGAGGACAGGGCTGGGCAGGACCCCGTCCCCACCTCACCTGGGCGTTGCCTCCTTGCCGAGCTGGTTGGAGCAGCTCCAGGGGGAAAATAACGAGATTTGGCCACATCTTCTGGCAGGTACGTGTGACACCACACAGTGCAGGGCCCGGTACACGCCCAGAGCTGCTGTGACACTCGGGACAGGACCGGGGTGAAGGGTCGGGGCTGTCACCGAGGCACTGAGAGTGCCAGCAATGGGGCGCAGGGAGGGGTGGGCAGCACCAGCACCAGCACCCTGGGATGTCCTGGCAGAGCATCACCCAAATGTGTGGTACCCACAGCACCAGGAGGCAGCAGGACAGGGGTTCACTGAGGTGCCCAGGGGTGCTCAGGCTCCCTGCCCGTCACCCCCTGTTGTCCCTGCACCCTGGGGTGTCTCCTTTGGTCCCCCCTCCCTTGCCAGGAAGCCACACGCCAGCGAGGCCTCGGGCAGGAAGGAAGTCACCCAGGGGATTTTTTATCTCTCTCCTTCGCTCTCAGCCACCTACGCACCTCCAGAACTTCGACTTGGCAGCACACCCTGCCCAGGGACCCCCTCCCCAGGGCCAGGGAGAGGCCCCTGGCACGGCAGAGGTACCACACTGGCACGGGGGGTTCCAGGGGATGGAGCCGAGCCATCCCTGCCCACGCTGGGAGCAGAGGAGGAGCAGCTGTGGGACAGGATGGGAGGGTGGGTTATCCCACTGCGTGACTCAGTTTCCCCTTCATCCTTCCCAGGAGGGGCCAATCCCAGCCCTGGGGGTGCTGCAGGTACAGCTGCAGGGTTGGACCCCGGGGAGGATGATGAGGGAAACACAGGGAAGGGGAGCTGTGGGGACAGAGGGGATCCCTCTGAGCCCCCCTTTTCCTTGCAGCGCCCGCCATGGCCCCGCTGGGTGAGGACACTCCGCTGATCGGGGGCCGCTCCTGCAGCCTCTCCTCGTCTGAGACTGGCAAGACTGGCACCCTGCAGGTGCTGCTGTACCACCGGGCACCCACCCCGAGCAGCTCCCCTGGCACCACTGCCAGCACCCTCACCTTCACCTGCGGCGAGTACACGGCCGAGGAGCTCTGTGTGCGCGCTGCCAAAGCCTGTGGTGAGCGCTGGCCTCGTCGGGGGGGGCTCGGGGACCTGGCTGGGGGTTTGGGGTGCCAGCTGTGGGTCTGGGGTCCTGTGGTGATACTCAAAGGGGGTTCTGACCACGGGGTCTGGATCCCAGCCATGGTTGTGGGTTTGGGATCATGGCCATCGGTTTGGGGTGCCAGCCATGGGCTTGAGGGCATGGCTGTGGGCTTGGGATCATGGCCATGGGTTTGGGGTGCCAGCCATGGGCTTGAGGGCATGGCTGTGGGCTTGGGATCATGGTCATGGGTTTGGGGTATCAGCCATGGGCTTGAGGGCATGGCTGTGGGCTTGGGATCATGGTCATGGGTTTGGGGTACCAGCCATGGGCTTGAGGGCATGGCTGTGGGCTTGGGATCATGGTCATGGGTTTGGGGTACCAGCCATGGGCTTGAGGGCATGGCTGTGGGCTTGGGGTCCCAGTCATGGGTTTGGGATCCCAGTCATTGGGCTTAGGTCCCAGCTACAGGCTCGGGCTACTGGCTATGGATTCAGGGCCAGGGCTGTGGGGTTGCAGTCCTGGCTGTGGGTTCAGAGTCAGGGCTGTGGGATTGGGGTCACAGCCCTGGGCTCGTGGCCCCGTGCCTGTCCTCACTGGGGGTCCCAGCCCTGCTCTCCATCCCCAGGTGTGCTGCCCGTGTGCCACTCACTCTTCGCCCTGGCCACAGAGGATCTGAGCTGCTGGTTCCCCCCCAACCACCTCTTCACCGTGGATGAGTCCCACAGCCAGGTCGTGGTGTACAGGATCAGGTAGAGCCCCAGCCCAGCTTCCTGGGCCCTCTGAGGGGGTTGTGTGCTCTGGGGGACGCAGCGCTGAGACCCCTCTGCTGTCACCATCAGGTTCTTCTTCCCTAACTGGTGTGGACTGGGACAGTCCCATCGCTTCCAGCTGTTGAATGACCGGGCCAGCCCCGTCCTGGACTACCCTGTCATCGACTACCTTTTTGCCCAGGTGAGCCCTGCCAGGTGGCATGTCTGTCCCCAACTCTTGGGACCACAGATGGGGTCCTGTGTGGCTTTTCTGGTGTGTGGTACATGTTAACCTCAGTGCAGTGATGCCCTTCATCGCCCTGGGCTGTGCCATCCTCCTCCTCCTCCTCCAACACCCACTGGTTGCTGGCAGGATGTGGATCCTCTTACCTGGCTCACCTGGAGCTGTTCATGGGCAACCCACAGTGGGCACAGGGCACCCCAGGCTGCTGAGATGAGGGTCACTGTGTCCCCTGGGTGGTACCTGTCCTAGGGACAGAGCCGGGGAAGCAGCAAAAAACCAGAGCCCGGGGCAGCATGTGACTCACATGGGCACTGGGACAGGGAGACAATAACCTGTCACAGCCTCATGAACAGACCGGGGGTCTTGGAGTACCTCCCCCAACCCTTGTGCCACTCCAGTCCCGCAGTGATTTCATCGGAGGCCGCGTGGCCGTGGGGCTGAGCCTGCCCACGCAGGAGGAGTGTCTGAGCCTGGCTGTGCTGGACATGCTGCGCATCGCCAAGGAGGAGCGGCAGAGCCCCGACCAGGTCATCAGCCACATCAGGTGAGCTGGGGGCTGGGGGGGACACTGAGGCACTCACGGGACAGCCTGGCATCGCTGGGGACAGCTTGTTATCCGTGGGGACAGCCTGCCACCTGTCAGGACAGCCCAGCACCCACTGGGACAGCCTGGAACCCATAGGGACAGCCCGGCATTCACTGGGACAGTGTGACACCCATGGAGACAGCCTGGCACCTGTCAGGACAGCTTGGAACTCACAGGGACAGCCTGGCATCCACTGGGACAGTGTGACACCCATGGGGACAGCTTGGAACCCCATGGTTTAGCGTGACAACCATGGGGATAGCGTGACAGGCATGGGGACAGCCTGGAACCCATTAGGACAGCCTGACATCCATCAGAGCAGCCCGGCACCCATGGGGACCGTGTGAAACCCATGGGGACCGTGTGACACCCGTGGGGACAGCCTGGCACCCATGGGGACCGTGTGAAACCCATGGGAACAGCCTGGCACCCATGGGGACCGTGTGAAACCCATGGGGACCGTGTGACACCCATGGGGACCGTGTGACACCCATGGGAACAGCCTGGCACCCATGGGGACCGTGTGAAACCCATGGGAACCGTGTGAAACCCATGAGGACCGTGTGACACCCATGGGGACCGTGTAACACCCATGGGAACAGCCTGGCACCCACGGAGACAGTCCAACACCCACGGGGAACAGCTGGCATGTCTGGGGACAGACATGCCATCCCTGGGGACACCCCTTCACCCACCTCTGCCTCCCGTCCCCGGCAGCTACAAGTCCTGCATCCCGGCGCCGCTGCGGAGCCAGATCCAGCAGCACAATTTCCTCACCCGCAAGCGCATCCGGCGCCGCTTCAGCAAATCCCTGAGGAAGCTCGGGGGCTGCCAGACGGCCGCGCCCCACCTGAAGCTCAAGTACCTTCTGGACCTGGAGCGGCTGCGACATCCCTGGGCCGAGGAGACTTTCCGTGTCCGCTCCCCCGGGGCCCCCGCGGGCATCACCATCCATGTGGCCGGAGAGAGCGGAGTGTCCTGGAGCTGCGACGGCTCCGAGGTGCTGGGTTGTGGGGGGGAAAAAGGGGGGCTGTGACGGGGGTCCCGCGATGGGGTGAGGTGAGGGACGTGGGTTTCACCCCGTTTGTCACCCCAAAGAACCGCCAGCACTTCTGCGACTTCCCCGACATCGCCGACATCAGCATCAAGCAGGCGAGCGGCGAAGGCGGCCCCGTGGAGAACCGGCTGGTCACTCTCACCAAGGCGGACAACCGGGTGCTGGTGAGCTCTGGGGGTTGGTTGGGGAGCCCCCACTCGGGGGTTGGGGGGATGTGGAGCTGATTCTCACCACCTGCCCCAGGAGGTGGAGTTCCCCACGCTGCGGGAGGCTCGTTCCTTCGTGGCTCTCATCGACGGCTACTACCGGCTGACGGCGGATTCCCAGCACTACTTCTGCAAGGAGGTGGCCCCACCCCGGCTCCTGGAGGACGTGGAGAACCAGTGCCACGGGCCCATCAGGTGGGTGCCGGGACCCCCCTCACCAACCCCAACCCACAGGTGACGGGAGAAGGAATCACCTGGTGGGAGGGACGGGAGCGACGGGCACTGGTCCCCATCCTGCTCGCTGGGCACGGCTGGGGTGGGGGGGACACCGTGGCGAGGGGAGGGCATTGGGGGTCCCCGGGGTGTCCCCGAGGGGGTTCACGCCCAGCCCTGCCTTTCACAGCGCCGAGTTTGCCGTGAACAAGCTGAAGGCAGCAGGGAGCCCTCCAGGGCTGTACCTGCTGCGCCGCAGCCCCCAGGACTTTGACAGTTACCTGCTGACCGTCTGCGTCCAGGTGAGACCCCACCTGCACCGGGAGGGCTCTGGGGGTCCCATCCCCGGCAGGGAAACACCGACCTGGTGCCCGCTGGGACGGTGCCACCCACGGTTGGCCCTTTGGGATGGGCGCTGCCATGGGCACCCGCAGGGCAGGAGGGGTTTGGGGGGCTCTGGGGGGGTCCCCACGCTGCTGATCCCGGTTGTCACCCCACAGACCCGCTCCGGCCAGGACTACAAGCGGTGCCAGATCCGCAGGGATGAGGAGGGACACTTCTGGCTGTCGGGGGTGTCGAGGAGGTTCTGCAGCCTGCAGGAGCTGCTGGGCACCTACGGGCACTGGGGGCTGCAGGCAGAGGGGGCCCGGATGCACCTGGGAGCCTCCTGCCCGCCCCGCCCCAAAGGTGACACCGGGGGACATCCCAGAGAGGGTGTTGTGAGGTCACAGAGTGGTTATGACATCACAGAGGGGCTGTGTGATGTCACAAAGTCATAGACCCGGCTGTGTGACATCACAGAGAGGGTTCTGTGATGCCATAGAGCAGCTGTGACATCATAAAGGGGCTGTGTGGCATCACAGAGCTGGTTGTGTGAGGTCACAGATCGGGCTATGACATCACAGAGCGGGTTGTGAGGTCACAGAGTGACCTATGGCATCAGAGGGGACTGTGTGACATCACACAGCTGTTGTGTGACACCAAGAAGTGAGTTGTGTGAGGTCACAGAGCAGTCTGAGTCATCATAAAGGGGCTGTATGACATTACAGGATAGGTTGTGTCATAGAGCTGGCTGTGTGACATCACAGAGCAGGCTGTGAGGACACGGAACAGATTGTGACATCACAGAGGGGCTATGTGACATCACAGAGCTCCTGTGTGACATCACAGAGCTCCCATGTGACATCACAGAGGGGCTATGTGACATCACAGAGCTCCCGTGTGACATCACAGAGCAGGCTGCCACACCTCAGAACAGCCATGGGATGTCACCAGGTAGGTGCACCCTGTCCTGGCCCCCCCTCACGGCCTCTCCCCTCCCCAGAGAAGTCCAACCTGCTGATCGTTCGGAGCAGGGCCCCCCTGCCCCCCGGCTCCCCCCCAGCCCCCCGGCGCCGCAGCCTCAACCAGATGATGTTCCACAAGATCGACCCCCAGAGCCTGACACGGGTACGGGGGGCCCAGGGCAGTGGGGTGAGGGGGCACAGGGACAGGGACCACCTTGTAATGCCCCTCTCGTGGCAGGGTGAGAGCCTTGGCCAGGGCTCCTTCACCCAGATCTACAAGGGCATCAAGCGGGACCAGGAGGAGGAGGAGGAGGAGGAAGGGGCTGGACCTCGCCAGACCACGGTGGTGCTCAAGGTCATGGACAGCAGCCACCGCAACTGCTCCGAGGTGAGGGGGTGGCACAGCCCCCCCCAAAAGGTGGCACCAGGGGGTCCCCAAGGCTCCCCCTGAGCCGCCTCTCCCCCTCTCAGTCCTTCCTGGAGGCAGCCAGCACCATGAGCCAGCTGTCCCACAAGCACCTGGTCCTGCTGCATGGAGTCAGCCTCGGGAAGGACAGTGAGTCCCCTCGGGGAGGACAGGGAGTGACCTCAGGAAGGACAGGGAGTGACCTCGGGGAGGACAGGGAGTGCCCTCGGGGAGGACAGGGAGTGACCTCGGGGAGGACAGGGAGTGCCCTCGGGGAGGACAGGGAATGACCTCAGGGAGGACAGGGAGTGACCTCGGGGAGGACGGGGAGTGCCCTCGGGGAGGACAGGGAGTGACCTCAGGGAGGACAGGGAGTGCCCTCGGGGAGGACAGGGAGTGCCCTCGGGGAGGATGGGGAGTGACCTCGGGGAGGACAGGGAGTGCCCTCGGGGAGGACAGGGAGTGCCCTCGGGGAGGACAGGGAGTGACCTCAGGGAGGACAGGGAGTGCCCTCGGGGAGGA
>JAWWLT010000201.1:0-22736 GCA_035040995.1 Premnoplex brunnescens
AAGAATGTGCTGGGAGTTCTGGCCTATAGTTTCCTGTACAATGGAGTGCAATTGTAAGTCAAAATATTCACAAAGTGAATGTGAAAAAATTCACAAAAAATATTCACATTAAATGTGCCTTAAATCAGAGTGCTTTGAAACCTTTACATACATTAGCTAGCATTAGTCACAGACTCTTCCTATATTTAAAAAGATAAAGAATGTCCAACTCTCTGAAAACTCCTATTTTCTGAAATAGTTTTGTTGTATTTCCAATTCCAACTTCTAAAGCAATCTTAAGAATTAGTGGGAAAAATCATAATCCCACTGAAGTTAGGGGCAAAAGTCCTACAGTGAGGGAAGAATTAAGATTTTCTGAAACTATTTATGATTTTCTTTTTCTTCAAATTTCATCCCTTAATTATGAGTACGTAACTTAGTACAAATAATACATCTAAAAATCAGAAATTTTGATTTAAATTTTCCTGTTAGAATATGGCAGTTTACCTTCTCCAAAGGCTTCTATTCAAATGAAAAAAAATTTGATGCAATGCCATGACATGTTTTGTTCTTCACTACAAAACTATCATAAATAGGCCCCTATCTTCCATCAATGTAGCCATCCATTGGAAAGCCAGAAGAAAGAGACAGCAATACATCCAAGCACTAACAGGGTGGTTCAGAACATAGACTTTTGTATGACCATCCTATCCCTACCAAAAGCTTGGTGTTGTTTTTTTCCTTTATTTTCTTTTTTCTTTTTTTTTTTTTCTTTTTATTTATTTAATTTATTTTGGTTTATACTGAGACTGTTCAGCTCTGTGGAATATCAGATGTTTCAGGACTGACAGAGACTGCTTCAGTGTTTTATAAAGTTGCAGAGTTTTCACAAGGTGAGATCTAAGCTGAAGCCCTGATCTTAATTTAGTTCAGGAAATTGTGAATATGAGTTTTCTATTTTCCCCTGAATGCTGACTGAATGTGCTAATTGGAGCTAAGAGCTGCAGTGGGAGAACAGACAGGTTGTTCTCACATCCGTACACAAATCAGACATTTTTGGAAATCAGGAAAATTCACACAGGACTGGGGAAATATTTTTACCCAATTTAAAATGCAAGATTCAATTTTGCAGGAAAAAATATAAATGTAGTAGCTGTATGGAACTGAGTAGAAAACCCTACTCTTTACATTGCAGTAAAATATTGAGGTATTTGGTTCAAAAATTTTGTATAATTATAAGATTGGAGAGACATTAACTATTCCATGCAAAGGACTCAACTGTCAGGCCTATGATTTTCACAAAATTATGTGATTTGGAGACTACTAGTGCTTCAAATTGCCAGGTCATTTTTTGTATTGTTTAAATTATAGGAAGTGCCCTTAAAATCATTAACTGGAACTCAATGATCTATTTTCTTGGACAGGAATAATAATGATGATGAATATTTTCTATGCTATAAAAGCCCAGCAAAAGGGAAGAATAAATAAGGAAAATCCCCAGACTTGTCATCATGTTTTGACTTTGATATACAGATTTGTCAGAACAAGGGTCTTATGTGTACATAAAAAGTCTGATTTCCAAATGAAAAAATATTTCATTAGGTGTAATTCATACCCAGGAGCTCATGATGATATTTTCTGGCTGAAAATATGCAATTATTAGTTAGAAATAAAAGACACCATGGCATTACAAATTTACCTCTGTAAAAAGAACAGATGACTACTAGAAGTGGTGACACTCCTTTTGTTTTTTTAAACTCTGAAAAGTAAAATTTGGCCAACAGGACAAAATGACTGTTATGGTGAGCATGTTACTACAAGACCACTCCTAGAAAGTCTATCAGACAATAAGAAACTAATCCTGAAAGCAAACAAAAAGGAATTTTGAAATTGACTTTAATGAAGTTGGGCCTTCAACCTGGGAACGCTATAGCTTCATTATGTTTTTTCCCATCTTTTGGATGGAAAGAAGCTCTCTGATTTCCTTCCTGTTTTATTTCCCTATTTTTTTGTAGCTCTTCAGCTGCAAGAGTCCTCATATTTTGCTACTACCATTTGAAGGTACTTATTTGGAAGCAGTTCTAGTTGCTCCCACTCTAGGCAACCATATCCAACCAACAGTAATCCATCTACACCAGTACAGGAGTACTGATCATCCACTCAACAAAGACAAGACCAGAAAATATAAAAAACTTACTAATCCATGATTTACGTCAAAAAATCTTCAACAACCTTGCAGAAAAATAGATCTTTCTGTATGCAACATCTGCTGAACAGAAAGAAAGAGACCAGAAAAATGTGAAAGGGACAATATGTTTGTTTTTCAGCTGTCTGTTATTCTATATGTTTCTCATCAGGTGATAGACTGACGTTACTCTTACCCATGTATGTATCTTTTCTTTTCCTCAGTGAAAACTCCTCAGTGTTTGTCTGTTGTCATCATGTCAGGATGATACAGACTCAACAGGTTATATATACACTGCAAGTATAAAATATTAAAGTGTTAACTCTTCTACCCATGTGGGATTAGATTGAACAAGTGGGTTCATGAAAAGTTGGAAAATATTTTAATGATGTAATTTTAATAATTGTTTACAAATTGTTTGCCACCAATACTTCTCTGCACGTGTCTGTCAATTGATGTTCACTATTTGAGCTGTGTCCTCATTCATCAGGTTCACACAAAGTTGGTTCACTTTATTATCACCTGAATTTCATTTAGTTAATTTTTGAATTCTTTAGGAACTGGTCTGTGTGCATGTGTGCATGCAATAACAAGCCTTATCCATGGGGGAAAAAATTGTTGAAGAAGAAGATTTATAAAAACCACTGATGCCAAGGCCTATAACTGGAGAAGAAGGATGGTCTAGCCCAGAGTTGGGCTAACAAATGCTAGCTCAGGGAACTCAGCCCCATTTATTTGCCTCAGGTATAAACTAGGGATGAAACTTCACAGGAAGTCAACTTTTAATTAAATTTGTATTAAGAAAAGAAATATAACATAGTATGTGCATATACAGCTATTTTTATTGCATTCTGAATTCTTCCATCCTGCAATCAAAGGCAGCTGCAGTCTAACATGGATGCTGTGAAATGCTTGGATGATCACCTCTGTCTTGTGAAACACGAACATGTTCTGTGCCAGCTGAATATAATATATTATGTAAGGAGATAAAAAGCCTTTTTCCCCACATTTCTTCCCTTGCAAAGCCATTACAAATTCATTATAGTTCTAGCAGTATGTCACTAACACTACATTTTGAAACCTTCCACATGGAACACTGGGAAGGAGTCTTGTGCTAGGTCACATTAAAAACCTACTTCTTTTACTCTTCCTTCACAGTTCAGAAGGCCTCAACCTGACAGAAGGAGAGTGAAAAATTGAAATAAACAAAATTGGAGTATACAAAAATATTTATTTCCTGCTTTGCAGGAAGACCTGGAGAGCAAGGCTGATGTACTCTGTGGCAACCAGGTGAAGACATAAAGATCCATGAAGACATAAAAACTAATTTTTGGCAGAACTGCTAAGAGTTTGTTTCATATTGTTAGTATAAATTTGCTTCATGGTTACCACCTACTACATCCACCTACTACCCACCGTCCCCTTTAATGAGTCTTGTAAAATGGGAAAATAACCATACTCTGTTCCATTTTACAGCAATCAAATGGTGTGATAAGGAAGCTCCTAATGAATTCGGACTCATCATAAGCTAACTGAAATGGATATTTATTTTTTCAATAACCCAGATATTGCCAGATGGTGTTATGTGGCATTAACTGCAATACGAATGTGGTGTGTAACACAGTCAAAGTGCCTTTTGTTACCGAGATTACTTGAAGTAAGAATTTTATACCATATTTAAATATCTTATGATTTCATTCATTATTTCTGCATGCAGCTGACTATTTCCACTATATAAAGGTTGGCTATATACAGATGAACAGAGAAAATTAGGTTTTCAACAGGTCAAATGTAAGCTTTTTAAAGAATACAACCATGGAGTTTCTACTGCAAATTAAATGCAGTTTAATAACTCATCTTTTCACTGTTCATGAAAGATCGGATCCAGATGTCAGTCCCTCCTCACTGATAAATACCTGCCAGGAGTGAAAGGCAGGGTTCCTTCTGTGCTGGTTTTGGCTGGGGTGAAGTTTTATTCACAGTGGGCAGTATGGGGATTTGTTATGAATTTGTGCTGCAAACAGGGATGTTTTTGTTATTACAGAGCAGTGCTTACAGAGAGCCAAGGGCCTCTCTGCACCTCACCCTCCCCACCAGCAAGCAGGATGGGGATGGATGAGGAGCTGGGGACAGACACAGCTGACCCCACCTGACCACAGGAGCATTTCAGACCACATTTGGAGTGATGGTGTTTGTATTCCTAAGTAAACTTCATGTGTAATTAAGCCCCACTTTCCTGGAAATGGCGAAGACCTGCCTTCCAATGGAAAGTAGCAAATGAATTACTCATTTTGCTTTGGTTTGTACCTCTGGATTTTGTTTGCCCTATTAAATGGTCTTTATCTCAATCCATGCATTTTCTCACTGTTAGTCTTCTCTGACCAGGAAGAGTGAGTGAGTATATTGTGCTTAGACACCCATCTGAGCTAAAGCACAGCACATGCTTATGAACTGACAAAATAGTTTCCACTCACTTGAAAATGGAACTCAGACGCTAAACCATGATAAATTACAATGCTCTTATAAAATAATCTTGTGAGGAGAACCCTATTCCAGAGTACTTCTGGGCAAATATCACCTACACCTCTTGTCCCAGGTCCTAATAAGTCTACTGCCATTTGATTGAAGTGTAAATCTCTTTTCGTTAATGGAATGCTTTACTTTAATTGTAAGAAGTCTACAATTTGGAACAAAATTTTCAGACCACAACTGCCTGTCACTTTGAAGAATGTTTCAGTTTTGCTTTACTGCTGCCAATATCGATATACCAGATCATTGTCATTCTCTCAGTGCAATCAGAGTATGATAAATAAATGTGTTTCATTTAGGTCTGATAAGATTTGATTTGCCTTAAGAAAAGAGATAAAAAAATGTATTCTCTCCCATTTCAAAGTGAACAACAACAATGGTGCAGGCTTATTGTAGAAGAAAAGATTCCAAATACAGATTTTTTTCAATTCCATAGGAAAAAGAACTGTGTTTTAATTATCAGCACCATATGTCATGCGGGAATGGAGACTTTATTATGTGCAACAGAAAGATGGAAATATTTACTGTTCTCAGGAGATTGTTAGGAATTCAAGGAGTGGTGTAGTGACCTTTGATTGCTCTTTCCATTATATTGGATGGAATTGCTAGAGTTATGTGCATATGACTGAACACAAAGTGAATTTAAGCCTCGTTGTTCTGTAAAATCTTATGAAGATTTGTATAGAAGACAATACAGCTTTTGAAGGCTTTCCTTTTTTTCCAGTGTATTGAAATATTCTGTGAATTCAGGAGGTGCACATGTATAGTGGAGAGTAAGTAACCTGATTATTAATTCCATGCATGAAAGTTGTTACTTGTTTCTTTTCCAGAAATGGCAAAAATGGAGAAAACATATCGGTGAAATATGCACTTTCCTTAAAAAATATGAGATAATCTTAGCCTATTCTGCAAACAAAGTTTTGCAGAAAAATGTCTGGATGGAATTTGTTATAACTTGCCTTTCACAACAAACTTTGAACTCTAATTAAGCAGGAGTAAGGCCTATAATCCAAATATTGCACTTAGATATTTTATTACATTGAGATAATACAAGTTTACCTTATTGTCTTTCATTTTCAATAACCTTTCTACCTTTGCTCTCCTAGGTCTTTCTTCCTTTCTCCTACTTGTAATCCTGCATCAGGGTTTGAATTTACCTAACAAAAAACTATCTAAAGTCTTATTTTTAATAAAAAACTATCTAAAGTCTTATTTATAAGGGTACTACTTTTAATTGTAGAACCATAGAACTGTTTGGGTTGGAAGATACCTCAAAGATCGTCTAGATCCACCCCTTCTGCCATGGGCAGGGTCCCATTCCACTAGACCAGGCTGCTCTGAGCCCCATCCAGCCTGGCCTTGAACTCTTCCAGGGATGGAGCATCCACAGCTGCAACCTGTGCCAGGGCCTCACCACTCTCATAGTGAAGAATTTCTTTATATACCTAGTCTAAGAAAGAACGGAGTACAGGTTGTCTGATGTAGACCATATGGATGAAAAAAGGAGAAATACAGCAACTAAATGAACATTGATTGTTGCTCCAGATTTTTAATAGTTAGTTATATTAACTAGCAATGTTTTTATGTTTTCAGACACTTCACCACACAAACTGGTTTTAGGCAATCATACTACTTCCAAAGTCAGTTTCACTGTTAAAACCAACAAAGAATTCTCATCATTTGATATAATCAAATGATTGGAAGTGAGAAGACCAAAGAATTATTTCCAAAACAATTCAGAAGACTGTATTTAAAAACACGCTGTTGTATTTTTCAGAAATAATCCACTGAGTACATTATTGAACAGTAATAGATTTCATCACATGGTTAAATCTAATGAAGTGCTTTGTTGCATCAAGATAAACTTAGGTGACTCAGTTTTGCCTACTAGATACCATCAGATAAGAATTTCATTCTAGTTTCAAGAATATCCTTTAACTTTGGCTCATCTTTTAACAATGAATTTATTTGTCTTTTAGCTTGAATACTTTCAAAATTGAGATAGTTTGATAAATATATTTTTATCAAGTGAAATATAATAATTAATAGACATTCCATTGTATGGTTTCTTTCATTTTCCTCAGTTAGCTTGAATTTAGTATCTTACACCAGTACAAACCCACTGCTGAGAAAAACATGTTTTTTATTTTTTTATTTTTAAATTGCTAAAGAAGATATTCCACTGCATTAACTTCTTTAGAAAAAACTAACAACAACAACAACAAAAAAAGTCAATTTCTGCCCACTGACGTTGCTTCTTTCTCCTCCTTGCACTGGGTACCACAGGGCAGAAAGGAGTTACTCAATGAAGGCCTGAGTGGAATAGAGAGGGGAAATGGGAAACTGTAGTTCATGTCCTCCTATAGAATGATAAATAGAGACATTCTTAGTAGGCAGTAGACTGGAACAAAAAGAAAGAAATAGTTGCTCACACAATGTGGAGTTCTGCTGCAATTTTTTATTTATTTTTTTTTTTAAATGTAAGTTTTATTGTTTAAAGTTATATGGATTCAGAAATAATCTTGAGAAATTGATTTGAAAAAAAAACCAAAAAAACCCCTAGACTAAAAGCTATTACTTACCAAGATATTATCTTCTGGCTCATGAATTCCCTAAATTGCAGACTGGTGGATGTTGGGAAAGTTTACTGATTCAGTACTGTGTGCTCACTCTTTTCCTGTGCCATCCTGAGCACTATTAGGGAGAGAATATAGGACTAGGCTGACCACTTGGCTCTGTTCTTATGCATGGGACTGTTATGCCTCCTGTTTTCCTTATCAATATTGTTATCTCAGTCACTCCCAATAACTTTATGAAGCAGTGATAAGTCCTATTCCTCCTCTCTGCAAAGATACCAACATTCTCTATTGCAACAAAAACCTAGTTACTTAGCAAAAAACAAAACTGCAGGCAGCGTTCCAAGTTTAGTAAGGATTTCACATTTAAAACTCAAAAATATTGATTTCCATAGTTTGAATACAGAGGCTGTGATTTTAAAGAGTTTCATGAAGAATAAAAGGCACTAGAAATAATGACTGTCATTCCTATGTTTTCAGCAAGCAATCACTGTTTATCTCTTTATTACATGCTGTGACAGTCAAGTGCAAGTGAGTGCAATTTTTACATTGTTTATTTTTGATTAGAAGTATTTGTTTAGACACACCATTTTACTTTTGAAAAAAGTTCAGGAGAAAATATGGGACCATCATTAGTAAAAAAATTTCAATTGTGCTGACTACTATTTTTTTTTTTTTAAATTTTGTTGATCATTGGGTCATGAAATCACCAACAAAATAAGCATTAATTGCTCTGTATGCCTAATACGAACTGTTATGTTACAAAATATAGGGGGGTAGAGTTTCATTTCCTCAGAAAGAGAGTTTGTGTGATAAAAGAAAAAAATATTCCATAAGAATCTGAATCTGATTGATAGTAATCCTTTTAGAGGTCTTTCTTTGAATCTCAGCCTGCCTACCTTAGATGTACAGATTTCACGTAGAAATAGGCCAGACATGGCAAGGTAAGTCAGAAAGAGTCCTCGTGGAGCACACTTTGGGAGATTGTGATGGCCATTTCCAACTAGTCATAATGCCAAGAACTTGTCTAAGCTGCTGTGACCCAGTGCTGCAATTGATCTTGTTGGATCAGTAAATGTTGGGGTTCTACCAGAGGTTTAATTTTTTCTGGAAATGTAGTTTCTCCTAATTCAAACTTTAGCAATAAAAAAGTAACAACACCTCCCAGCTGAAAGGAAGCTTGTGTTGGTTATACGGTGTCCTAACCACTGAAATACTTTAAATTTAACTTTCTTTGCCTCAATTCCATAAAAAAACCCCTAAACCCAAACCCCAAACAAACAAGAAACCCCCCAAAACCACACCAAACAACAAAAACCCCACAAACAACCTAACTGTAAAACTGTGGTGTTCTGCTCAGACTGGTTTTAACCAATATATATTTCAGTAAAAAAATAAACAGTGAACCAAAAAATGGTGCCAACTTATCTGTGATCAAAATGGAACTCAGAGAAATGTTTAGGGTTAGTGTTCACTCGAGGTTTGAAAGTGTAACCATTGAAAAGATCTGGAATTATGCAATGCACCAGGAAAACAGATTGTGTGATAAAAAGCATAAGACAAATTTGTTCTCAAAAGCCCCTCTAAGAATATGCTATTTATTCTCAAGAATTGTTTACTGTCAGATTATTTCTGCATTGGTAAAGATATGCATTGAACTTTGTTTTGCCATGTGTGGATTTCCCATTTGAATGATACTTTCATGTGAGATTGCTGTTTGCATGGAGGAAATTTCACAAGAAAACAAAACTTATGGCCTTTGAAATCTTTCACAACCTACTAATCCAGTTCTAGATGCACTTCTAGTCTCAGAAGTTACCAGTAGAAATAATCTAAAATCTAAACAACTCTGAGAACCTTCTTGTTTTCAAAAATTAGTTATTGTGGTTAGTCTCCATTTAGGTGATAAAAAACCTCCTCACTTTTGAGAAAAAATCGTAGGTTTTTGGTGAGCAAATGTGACTACTCAATTCTCAATCTGATGCAAGCACAAAAAGTTCCAACTCTTTCCTGCCACTAGGAAATAGATAAAGCTAAAAAAACTAAATGGTAATTTAATGACCTGTCCTCCAACAGAAAATGTGTTGAATTCCCATGATCAATGACTTGTTTTCTTTGAGTTTTTTGGTTTTTTTTTCTTTTTTTTTCCCCCCCCTCTAACTAGCTTTGTCCAATAAAGACCTTGGAAGCTCTTTTTTGCCTGCCTCTAATTCGTGCATAATTTTCTATGCAATTTTCAAAATAATATAAAATTATTTTCTTTGATTGAAAAGTAATGTAACTTTAGGAAAATGTCAGTAATTCCAACATACCTGACAAAATTACCTATTCTTTCTGCTTGATTTAACTTGATTATTTCTACTGTCACTCCAGTTTCATGAAGTGCCTTATCAACAAATTGCATTTTGTTATACAAAATCAGCATCACATTCACTGCAAGGTAAGAAAAGCAGAAATAAGATTTTCAGTATTTGAATCTAAATTTCCTTTCCCTTGCCATGTCTTTAGTTGCTAAACTTTGTGAGTCAATTGAAACTCTGATTTCTATGAATAGTTTCACTCAAAACTCCGTCTTTCTGTTGTATTTAAAAACAGGATTTTACTTAAAGAAAAAATTATTGATTAAAAGTGCTAAGCTTTTTTTTTGTTTGTTTGTTTGTGGTTGGGTTTTTTGTTGTTGTTGTTTTTGGTTTTGATTTTGGTGCCAACTGATTTTGAAATTAAGCAGTGTTGACATTTGGTTTTCTAGCTTAAGTGATTTGATGTACAAGAATGATCTGCAGAGTGAGTGTGGAATTGCACTATAAGTATTAGTGCCAGTGAAGCTGATGTAGCTCCCATGACATTCCCTTTATGACAAGAAAGGACTGGTTCAAAAATGCTGCTCTTGATGGTAGGATCTCGAAGAGCAGGAACGTATGTGATGATCTCTTGTATTCCCAGTGGCTGAACACACTTGAAGTGCAATTCACCTTCATGCAACGAAGCAGGAAACCAAGTTTTTGGTTTGAAGAGCCATATAATAAGCAGCATGTTCAGGTCATAAGCTCTTTTTTGTCATCCAGCTCCAGAAAATTGGTTTGCCCTAGCAAGGACAGTCTGCCACAAGTAAGACAGGAAAGAAGGCCAGGTGGGACCTGACTGTCTTTAGATGCAGAATAGCAGTGCTAATAACTTCTGGTTTGGGTTCTTTTCCATCTGCTCTCTCCTGACATACTTTATATATATGAACTAGGCAAAAATCATCACAGAACTGATTGTCATGCATAATACTTTCAAAGATTATATTATGAGAAAAACCTTTTGCTGACCACCTTTCTAAAAGAGCTTAACAGTGAAAGAGTTTTTTAAATTGTATGCTGTACCAAGGAAAGAGTCAAGACCGTGCCTTCCACTTTCCCTGAGAAGCCACAAAGCTTCATGCCTGTGTGGAGAAGCACAGGGTGCTTTTCATGCACCTGTGCTGCTGCTGCTGCTTGCAAAGGCTGTGTTATTCATAGTGTCAGAAGGGAGGCAGAGAGATTCTGACTTAGAAAACTAGTAAATAAGAGCATGCATCTGAGGTAAGGCAGATAACTAAGTCTGTTTTGCTTGGATAATTTCAGAAAACACCCAGTTACAGCGAGTGTTGGAATCACAGCCTCAGTCATCTGAATAGATTGCCCTGGTAACAGATTCAAGGTTGAGATTCTGCTTCTGTATTACATGGACGATGTATACATCACACCATTTTAAAGGGAGAGCATTGTTTCTATTCAGTTCTTTGAAACTGAAGCAGTAGTGCTTACACTCAGACAGGTCTGAGGATGCTGGATCCACTGATTGGATGAGGGGACTCCATCTGCAGATCTTTGCCCAAGTTTCACATTTGGCATGGAAGTTTTTCCTTTTGTCAAAAATATTACCAATTTGTATCACGAGGCAACTTCTGCATAAGGTGTGGACAAACCTTAAAGTCATTCTCTCAGACATTTAAAGCAAATTGACCTTGGAAGACAAAGGGATTGTCCTAGACCCTCAAACACTCCATGTTAGGATACTGTGTGCAGTAGCACCCCTGCAGGTGGATGTCTGCTGTGCCCATTCCAGTGACAGGGGAGTGGCTGTTTCTCACAGCAGGTAGCCTCTGGAGGTTACACCTGTCAAAAATGGCACTGATCAAGCATTTTATTGGACCTAGCTGCAAACATCCACAAGTATTTCTCTTCCTTGTGCAACAAGCTGCAACCTGAAGTACAAAAAGGAACTATCTCCCCTGTTTTATACCTCCCAGTAATTTTCACAAGGGCAGGACTAAGCCTTGTGAGGAACTAAGCCAAGAGGAAGATGAACCATTGACTGGTTCTTGGGAGGAGAATAATTATTGCTAATCTGACTATCCCTAGTTAAACTGAATTCACAGCAAGAAAAGGTAATGAAGAAAATAAATTGTAGGATTGTGACGGGTGATGAACAGCCAATAATAACTAATAGACTGCTTTACACTATATTTTGTGACAAATTAATTTTATTTAATGAAGAAAAATGAAGTGCTAATAAAATTTCATTGAAAGTTTTTGGTGATTTAAATCTTTCCAGAATGTGGAATTTACAGGATGCGCATAGACTTAATCCATTCCTGTTACAATGCTGGGTTTGCAATCTTGCTGACCTAAATACTGAATGGGCTGGAAGCACAGAAATGGAAGTGTTCTATTAACTAAATGAGTGTTTTCTAAACCAGCTATATTAGTGAAAACATTATTATCGCTGCCTTCTTGAAGAAAGAGAGACCACTGTTTACATATTCACTGTTGTAGTTTTTTATATTTCATTAATAGCTTTACAGTTGCTCCAGCTGGACTAGAAATATTGTTGTGTGGTTATGTTTCCCTAACCTAGCCTACCCTAGCCTAGTTTAATCTAATCTCACCTAATCTAATCTCTAATCTAATATAATCTAATATCTAGTAGTAATAGCAAGTAGTAGCTAAACTATATTTTTTTGGGCAACAAAATCATAAGCAATCTAAGACTTTTAAGATTGTGGTAACTCTGAAAAAGGCTTGACCCCTATGGTGCTGACACTGAAATTATGTTTTCTCCTACACTATAAATGCAAGGAGTGTTGGAAAACCAAGATGTAGATTTACATAGCTTTTGTACTGAAGCAAATGACTCCTCCCATCTTAGTTCTTGATCATATTTTTGATGATATCCAAAATCCTTTTGTAATTTTCTTGGATGCCCTGTGTGTCAATTAATGATTTCAATGAAACCTCAATTAAGATCCCAAAGTATTTTCTGGGGTGTGACTGTCCATTGCAAATTCCATATCATATAAACATGTTTTTTCTCCCTAGCTGAGTTGTCAGTTCCGTAGTTCATCAAATCCTCACTCAGTCTTGTGACTGAGAGTTTCAGTCAAAAAACTGTAGAGTTTTTAGGTAGCACTGACTATCCAAAAAAGCTTCAATTGCAAGCTAGCGAATTTTAGTGCTCACTTTCTTTGGATCATCAGTGCAGACACCAAGAAAACTAGTCTTAACATTGATCTACTGAGTGTTTTGGAGTATTGCTAAATCTTCTTCATCCTGAAAACCTGCCAAGTCCTGCTCTTTGCTTCCTTAGCTTTCACCTTTCTTTTCATTGAATGAGATTTCCTCTAATCTTACATTAAGTTTCTTTACTGGCTTTTAGTTTGAAACCTTTTTGAAAATCTTAGTGTAGTATTTTGCCCACTGGACTGCTTTTGCCCATGTCGTTACTGACTCCCTTATAAAACTTGTGAGGCAGGATTTCCTGTTACAGAAATCACATTGGCTTTTTTTCCAAGTTCTTCTCTACGTTCTGTGACATAATTTTTTGTTGTAGATACACCCATTTTACAAGGGATGGGAGGTAAACTTGCTGGTTTGTAACTCCTATGATCTCTTTCAAGACCATGTTTGTGACAGGGAGTTTTCTGTTATGTATTTGCAGGTGTTGTTATAATCTAATTCTGATACCTTTAAATTTACCTAAAATATTTCATAAAGACTTGATATAGTGGGATCCATAGTTTGAACATTATTAGGCAGTAATATATATTCCCTGGGAAACATATATTGGGAAACAAACAAAGAGAAAAGGGAAACAATTAAAATTATCATTTATATTTCAGTGTGAAATATTGACATGGCACTACAGATCATAACATTTTCTAGACTAAAGTTTATCTGGAGGTTGAAAACTAGTGTCATAAAGCACATTTTCAGTAGTTGTTAAAGAATATCTCATAGACTTGTGCTTTTTCCATGCAAAAAGCAGCTGCAGACAAAGTACTCCCTCAGATGTATTTAAACTCAATTGCCTTCTATTGTATTCTACAGTCTTTACAACTTTTACATTTCTAAAGCAATACATTACTTAAAGTAACAATTATCAGGTGATTTTGATTGTTTCTGCACATAATGTAGAAAGAAGGAAATTATTTACACATAAACTCAAAAAATACGCTTGTTTTAAATGAAAAGAGAAAGAAGTAATTTTAACTTTTATTTGGATACAATTTCTTGAAGAAAATGAATTCTCACCTAATACCACAACAGCTCTTAGGAGGGAAAGTATTAAGTGAAATTATAAATGATGTCTCAGTGGGGTGAAACAGTAGGCAGTGCATCAAACCAGTGACTTAAAAGAGCCTGACAATATAAACTTCCCCTAGACACAGGAAACCAGAACTCAGACTGCCGAAAATCTTTTATGCTGAAGTCAACAGAACCAGAGTTTAGTATTTAAGCTGAAAGCTGGACTAGAAATGTTTGTGTCTGTCTGATGTTATCGATCTTTGGTTGAAAGAAAAATCAGTAATCCATGTCACAAAGAGCACATCTTGAGCTTCCAAGGGCTGGACATTACAATGTGTTCTGATTGTAAATGTAGGAAGTTAATCAACTTACATCACCACAGGAATGCCTCTTTATTTGCAGGACCTTAGGGATTTGCAGTTTTCGGCATGCTCTGTTGCTTTTAAATCTTCTGAAATCATTATTCTCATTGAGGATCCTGGGACTTCATGGAAGACAAAGAGTTCATTCTTATGTACTGAGGACTGTCTGACACTGCTGTTGTGATTGGTACCTCTTAAATCTCATCTTGGGAGTTGCTGAGGAAAAGTTATGTCTCCACTTCAAAGTAACTTGGGAAAATCTTGTGGTTGTAAGGACTTTTAATTTCCCTTTGGCCAATTTTAGAAGTCTGACCATGTTTCAGTGTGGAACCTGTAGTTCCCCAAGTAAATTTATGCAGCTTACACAGCCACATGTCTGAACTGATAATTCAGATGCAGTGAAAGCTGCTAACGGTTTATTCAGACTTATTTGAGATAGCAACAAAAAAGTACTGTATCACATACTGTTGAACATCAGCTTTTTGCAACTCTCAGACTGCTTTTGTGTCCTGGTGTCTGTCACTAAGGTCAGAGAATGCACAGGTGTTTGAGAGGGTATGATGTTATCATTATTAACTGAGAATACTTTCTATTCCATATAAGATTGATGGCATCTTAAAAATGAGAAAACTACAATAAAAGTGAAGTAAAAACTGTCTGCATACTGAAATCTTGTAATCTTGCCAGACCACTCTGATGAGATTTAATGGGATGAAGAAAATACATCAAAATTTGAATGTATGGCAGTAGGAAGAACTGTTGAAGCAATATATTATTTATTTTTAGGTTTTGTTGTGCTTTTTTCAATATGCCAAGCTTTTCAAGTTTACCTGATTTAACTGAGTAAAAACATACTTGGCAGGATTAACCTCTTGACCATAATACACACAGCACATTAAGCATAAACTAGATAGTAAGCTATAGCTCCAAATACTTGGAAAACCAAAGATAATTGTGATAAAATTGCTTTTGAACTCCCATTGAGTTCAGTCTGTTGCTGTTACTCTGTCACAGGTCAGTCTGCAGGCAGTGGTATGGTAAAGTCTGGCTAGTAGGGCACAGCTGATTATGAAGGTTCAGCTTCACCAGTGCTATCTATTTACCTCCTACCACCCTCTATCTGAAAACCATTGCATCAAATCCATTTTCCCAGGGTGCATTGCAAAAATTATGACATTTTACTTATAATCATATTAGTGGTGGACCTCCAGCTTCCAAATCTGTCAGAGCCAGAGTTTTCCCTTTACCTGGTAGTGGAGTTTACAGCAATAAGGGTTTAGCCATCTGCCATGAATACCAGCTGGGATCAACCCCAGACCAAATACGTTTTGCCTTGCATGTTTTGGAAGCATATATTCTTTTCTGTTTCTCTTTTCCTACTTCCATGCTTCTTTTCTTTGTATCTCAGTGATTTGTGCTCAGAAAGAGGCTTCACTGACTGCCTACCTGGACACTATTTTTTGCTTTGAGCCCATCAGTACAGTGGATGTTCACGAGAGTAATTAAAGACCAACAGAAGAGCACTTGGTGGTCATTCTGGCTGTCCTAAACTCACTGTTTATACACGAAACATGGGCAAAAGATTACTTTCCATGATATTTGACTAACTAGAGGAAAATGATGGTTTTAAATGCTATCCAATTCTCACTCTGCTCCTTGAGTGTAGTCTTAGAAGCAAGGATAGCTCAGTGATATTTTTATTCTTGAATGGTACAGCTGAAAAACATAAAGGTGCTAAATAGAAGAAATGTTTACTTATTTTTTTTGTTTGTTTTTAATTTTCTAGTAGCACAAAGTCTTTAGAATTTGAATTCCACTTAATGTGAGGTGGAATTTTATGCAACAGATATGCCCATGTAGCACATTTTATTACTCTGTGAAGATCCTTGAGCTATTTAAAAATAAGTTAAGGACAAGAAACAATAGGCCACATTATATGGACCTCTATCTAGATGAATTTGGTCTTCTGAGAAAGTGAATTCCAATTTCCTCAATATGTTACTATGCAGCCAGGTACCAATGTGTGGAGAACCAGGCTAATGAGAAAGATTGGATCTTCTTACCATTTGTTACAAACTGGTAAACTGGAACATTTGAATGCTCAAAATTCAACCAATCTCACAAGGGTTGTGCAACACTGGCTATCATGAATTCAGAAAACGTAGTTCTTTTTGCGTCTGTTCTTCTCACCTTGAAAAACATTCATCAGTCACTTAAAATTCTTCTTTGGTGGCAGGAATGTCATTCACTCAGTTAATATAAACATATAACTCCCACACCTTCAGCTTTAAAAATCAATGTGAAAGTTTTATTATAAGTCTGTATGATGGCAAGACTTTTTTATTGAGCACATTTAACCGTAACAACTATTATTTTTTCTTTAAAGTCACAGTAAAATAATCTAATTAAACAGAGCTAGAGCAGATTTTTTTTTGTTTTATTTTTTAAGCTTATTCTAGGGTATTTTGTATACTTTTATCATCTGTGATGATAATATTTTTTTCGAGGTTAATTCTCACGAATTCAGATACCAGGTACTTTTAATGTGAAAAAAGGAACACTGTTACATAACAAATATAGATTAGCAAGAAGATTTTTCAATTGTCTTTCAGCACATATACATACATTATGTTATGAATGTCTGAACATACTGTTTAACACAAGATTTCTGGAGAATTCAAACGTGGTTCTGAAATTAATTATTTGTAAATGGCTCTCATTATTGGGCTAGTGTTTCTGAATTGAGAACACTCACCAAGACCTCTCAATAAGAGGAAAGTATATTACTACATGAAATGGTGCCAGTTCTGCAAAACAGTCAAATATATGTTTAATTATAAGCCTTAATTCCCTCTTAATCAGACAATAAATTATGGTTTCTTGAGATTTCACTCAGATCAGAGAACACCTAATACTTGATTGTTATACATAACAACTGTATAATATTCATGGTCTACCATGCTTAGTACAGATTATTTTGAAGGATATCTGCAGATGTAAATTTTATCTACTGTAATATTGTAGTGTTATCAGTGTGTTTTTTTTATTTATTGCACTATTCAACAGTATATGATTTCTTGTTGTAGATATAGAGCTATGTCATTTTCTTTTAGGAATTCAACATTTTGCCTCACATGCGAGGGGTAATATTTCCCTTTGTGTTTTGTAGAATGAGTTGTTCTTGATTCCTCAGTTGGATACTTAAGAAGTAAAACTTACAGTATTCTGGATATGCGATTCATGATTAAGGATCAGAAGTCTGTTGTGGCAAACTACACTATAAAGAGTTGAATTAGTTTTTCTGACCTTCTACATGCATGGAACAACTCCACCAACTCCACCAGACTGTATTAGAAAGCTTCTTGTCCTTCCCAGGAAAGCAGAAACTGGAGAAGTCAAGATCTACTCTATTCCCCTTTCCATCTTATATTCACTGGTCCACAGCCAACAGTGAATTGTGCTGCATTGTTAATGTTTTCTGTGTTTGTTTTGTTGTTTGGTTTTTGAAATTCCAAGTGTGTTTTTAGAGAATCTTAGAATTGATTATGTCTATACACATTTCACTTGGCCTCTAAAGAAGTGCCCCTTTTATAATTTCCTAATTCAACATTGGTTGCATAAGGTGCAGTAACTCCAGCTGTTTTATAAAAGGGAAATTACAAATTATGTTCAAGTCTTATATCCTTTGACAATGAAAAGTCAAAGCTAATAAGCAAATTGTGCATTATATATTTCCCAGATTAAAAAAATGCAGCATATCAGGATGGGACTGATGTAAAATACATAATGCTACCCCTTTAACAGTTGTCCTGCACATGAGAACAATGTCAAATGTAGAGTACAATTAATTTTTATTCTGACTTACTTTGGAATAGGAAATAGGTGTGGTTTTTTTTGGCCATGCTTCCATTATGTTGCAATTCTTTATTATAAAGATGACCTTTTAGAGTCCTGAGTACTGGCAGACAGGCAGCTATGTAAGCATCTTTGGACAATTCCTGACAGGTTTAAGACTGTGAACAAGAGTTTTTGGACAAGCTCCATGATATTTGGGAGAGTGATAGAGAACACTTAGAGTATCCCTCCTATCCCAAGAGCTTTTTCCAGCAGGTCCTCAAATTAATTCCACATTGTGACTATATACTAGGAGATTTGGATTACAGAAAGGGACACTACTAAGATTCCTGTGATGGCTGCTTCTGTGCAGTAGTAAGTCTGCAATTGCTGCTCTTTTAAAAACGTGTCAGTGGACAGTGAAATCAGGAAATGAACAGGAGGCTGAGGATGTTATTCAGTCCACATGCTTTCTGGGAGTCACCAATGGCCATCATTGTCATTAATGTTGCTTGCAGGGAAATTTGCTCATGTATAAATCCCAGACCACAATGTTCAATTGACAAAATGTTCCTGAACATCAGCTACTACTGATGGTTCTTCAGGTTATCACATTAATTCCAAAACCTTAAATCCTCCATGACAGACTTGGGCTACTTATGAACAACGGTAAATTTCTGCAGATATCTTTCCAATCTATGGACAAAGTATTCTCTGTGTTTTCCTTTAAATCTCACTTTTCTGTACCTTTCTTCCATGCTTTTGTTGTGACATTAACATGAAATTTGTCTCCCTGTAGGTTAGTGATCTTGCAATTCTGGGAAAAACTGCTTGACCTTATATCACTTTACAATGATTGAAATTTAAAAAGTAGCTTAAAAAGTTATAAATTAGTTAAAATATGGAATATCTTCATTCTGTTGAATCCAAGTTGAATCCAAACCTCCCTTTAGTTTCATTAGGGACTTATTCAAGGTGATGCAGAATAAAATTTGAACTAAAGCTGGATAGTGTTGGCATGTGTACGTTCATCTAGTCTTTTTATTTGTTAGAATCTCATTACACAACTTTTTCTTAAAAATATTAAACTACTACTTCTCTGTAGTTGAGTTTTCTTAAAACCAGAACCTAAATCTGAGAGTATTTTATTATTTATATATAAAGGTATTTTGGATCATAAATCAAACACCCTACTTTATGTATCTATTAAAAAGAAACTTATTCTAAATCACTTACACATTACAACAAAATACCGTTCTGCCTCTTGATGTAAAGGCACTGAGTTATGTTTGAAAGAAACACATTAGGGCTCTCCCCCCACTGAAAATCCTTGATGGTGTGCAGGGAGCATCTGTAGTTGCACATGTAAAATTAAATTGCATTGACTCCTACAGGAGACTGGCTAGAGCTTTTGTAAATTGCATTATCTGGGAGAGAAAAAAAAAATTAAAAAGTGTAATCTGTCAGGCTTTATCCAACAGGAAAGGTATTACATTTTTGGCTTACTAGGAAATTGATGTTTTCTTCAGAGTGCATTTCTGAATTCCCATCAGAAATTCAGACTGCCTCTCAGATTTCTTGGCACAAACTGTGCTTTCTTAGAGATCATCACAGAATCACAGAACCTGCTGAGTTGGAAGGGACTCACAAGGATTCTGCGCAGGACCATCCCAAAAGTCACACCATGTGCCCAAGGGTATTGTCCAAATGCTTCTTGGGCTTTGTCAGTCTTGGTACTGTGACCACCGTCCTGGGGAGCCTGCCCCAGTGCCCAGTCATGCTCTGGGTGAAGAACATCCTTCTAATACCCAACTCAAACCTCCTCTGACACCACTCCAAGCCATTCCCTCGTATCCTGTCACTGGTCCCACAGAGCAGAGATCAGTGCCTGCTCTTCCCCTGCCTGTCCCGAGGCAGTTGTCTCTGCAATGAGCTCTCCCCTCAGTCTCCTCTTTTCCAGCTGAACACACCAAGTGACCTCAGTGCTCCTCACACACTTCCCCTCCACTCCTTCACCATTCTTATGGCTCTCCTTTGGACACTTTCTAATAGCCCAATGTCTTTCCTATATTGTGGTGTCCAAAACTGCCCCAATATTGCAGGTGAGGCTGCCCCAGTGCACAGCAGAGCAGGACAATCTCCTCCCTCACCCAGCTGGTGATGCTGTGCCTGATGCTCCCCAGGACAGGGTCGGCCCTCCTGGCTGCCAAGGCACTGCTGGGTCAGATTCAATTTGCCATTGACCATGTTCCCTTTACTGCTGAAATCACTTCTTCATGGTGTCAATCTGTTTTACTGTTGAAATCACTTCTTCATGGTGTCAATCTGTTTGCTGTTGTGGTATTCTGTGGTATGTGCCATCACATCCCTAACTGTGATTTTACATTTCAAGCAGAATAGGATAAAAATACTCAAAGACTTCAGGTTTTGGTATTAAGAGTCATTGGTGGTCTTTGGTTACAGATTCATTAACTAGCTGAGTAGTTGTGTTTGGGACTAAAATTAGACTTCCACCAGTGACAAAGCAACTGGCTGACAAGGCAGTGAGCATCTCACTCCTGGGCCTCTCACTTCTGTGGCTTCCTAAGGCAAAGACCCTGGAAGGTCATATGAGACTTGAATGTAATCTGATTTGATTAAATCTGGTGAGGGTCAAATTATCATGTTGTTCCAATTTAAACAGATGAAAAGAATTTTCTTCTTTTGACTTTGCCTTGAAAGACACTTGCCAACACACAAGGCATTAATATAAAGTGTGGAACTTTGGAGTGAATGAGTTAGAGCTCAGACAAAAGAAAGATGCAATTTAATAAGTTTATCAAGAACAAAAACAGCAAAGGAGAAGTCAGACTGTCTTTTTAATATTACCAAGACATTGTCTAAGAAAGCTTAAGTTCTCAGGTCTTTCAAAGAGGCTGCAGTTAGAGACACTTCTTTTAACTTCACAGCATCTGCAATATGAATTAATACTACATTTACCAATAAATAATTAATACAATTGCTAACATGATCAGCCAAGACTGGTGAACTCTTTCCCAAGTATTAGGAGAGACACAAGTGCATGTTCATAATTTTGAGTTGAAGTTTCAGTTAAACAAGCCTTTGATAACTTAATATATAACCATCTCTGTTATGTTTAGAAAAATCTGTTTGATAATAATTTCTGATAAATGTTTCACAAAACTGATCACAATGAACAACTTGCTTCAAAATGTTTAACATGACTGCAGAATGGTCTATATGTCTATAAAAGGGAAAAAAACAAAGAGAAAGCTCTGTATGTTTTATAAGAAAGTACATTCCAAAATTTTTTAATTTTATGGGTTTTCAGCATGCATTTTTCCTGACACCATTACTGACCTGAGATAATCTGTAAGCAGATAAACTGAAATGTTTGTGACCAGTACAAAACTGAATGCAGTCTTTCCCTGAGCTAACTGGAAAGGCCTGGTTCTGGTGTGGTTTAGTTAATTTCTACAGTGATGCATAATTTGACTGCAAAAATACCGAGATAATATGTCTGCTTATAAATTGTCTGCCCAATGTAGAAAATCCCTGACCTCTATAATCTTCTCAGTCCATGTTATAAGCTGATCAGAATGTATATGTTATATATCATGTAGTAACTGGCAACCATTTGGGAACTTTCATAACTGGTAGAATATTCTCAACATATTAGAGAGATACTGCTGCCTTCTGTCATGTCTTATGATGACTGTGGAAATATCTGCAATCCAGGACAAGACTTCAATTTCAAAAACTTGGAGAGGTTGGATTGATGGTTTAATATTTGTGCTTGCTCTAGTCATATTGCCTTTGGTTGTCCTGTAGGATAAAAATCAGTTACCAAGACAAAGCTTTCATGCAGTCCTATCAGCACTGTTTCTGTATAATTTTTATTATGAATATCATCAGTATGAAAGTTTATCACGTAATATTGTTATGTGTTCTGTATTCTTGTAGTTCTAAAATATTTCATCAGCACATAAATAGCCAGTGATATCCAGCACATCATCTTAGGGACCTTGCTAAACATTTATCAGAACTATTTGACTTGAAAGGAATGTGCACCTCTTTGAGGCTACCAATAAAGAGATAACCAAAAAGACACAGATCTTAATATAAGGTGAGTTAGAGTTCCCTCATACCTGTAGCTGATATTCTTTATTCGACATGAATCTT
This sequence comes from Premnoplex brunnescens, assembly GCA_035040995.1. Taxonomy (NCBI): domain Eukaryota; kingdom Metazoa; phylum Chordata; class Aves; order Passeriformes; family Furnariidae; genus Premnoplex; species Premnoplex brunnescens. Next base: position 22,196 of record JAWWLT010000201.1, read on the forward strand.
TGATAAAATACAAAGGAGACACATCACAGAAAATTCAGGGAGAAATACTTCAGGCAGAGGTTTAACATGTCAGTTCTTTATTTCTGTGAAACTGGGAATTATTCCCTACCAAAAGGCAAAGATTAATGCAGTACTGAAGAGAAGCTTCAGACCAAACCCGGATGGAACTTTCTCCAGACTGTTGTGTGCCTGGCCCTCAAGTTCCAAAGCCTTCATCATCATCATCATGGCTAAGCTTTGTGAATGAAGACTTGAGAAGGGCTCTACCCACGGCTGCTACAAACACGCTGGTGGCTAAAAAGGCCAATGTGAGATAGGCAACTCCAATTGCAAAAGGCACCGTGGAAAGTCTCCATCGGCACTAATGGCGAGGCACGGTTCTTCCTGCATTGTCTTTTCTCCTCAAGACTGATTCTGTATATGTTCTCAAAGGAAGCAGCACTGTTATGAATGCATCTCTCCCCACTGGAGGCCAGAGTGGACCATTGATGGTGGTCAATATGGCCAAGGCTGAGGGATTGTTTCAGGGAGTCCTTGTATC